>OX457052.1:35190262-35325262 GCA_949752735.1 Lumbricus terrestris
GAGATAGAGAGCGACCATGGCCACCACCCACAGTCAGCACATACAAACGCCCCGCAGTGGCGAATCATGTTTGGATTTTTGGGGGAAGCGGGGTGGGATGGAGGGTTGGCGAAAACCCGAAATTTATCGGTCAACGCCGGTTCGATCATCTAGTTATACAAAAAATCAAAGGGAATCGGGCGATAATGTATAAACCACGTGCACCGCTTATATAAAGTATGAGTTAAATCTGTTCTAAAGGTATCTTAAGTTCAATATTGTATAAGGATAAAATACGTGTAACGATATCATATTAATGCCATGGTTATCAGCGCAACAGAAATCGACAAAATTTATTTTTACAAAAGTCTTTAGTATTTATTATTCAGCAGTTTAACGTCGTCCTATGACATCAATGGCCGTTGACGACAATACAGAAAATATACAATACAGTGAAAACAAATTTCTAGTGTCCTAGAAACACCATCAAAATGCGTCTAACTGAAGCTTCACAATTTCAGCAATGTTCAATCTCTAATACCTTTTTTTAAAAAAGTTCATCTTACATTCTCTATGCTCAGACATTGTGACAATAGGATCTAATGTAAATTAAGCAACATTGTTTTTCATCAATAATATTTTGTCTCACGCATTAAATGTAAACTGTGACATTAAAAATCAATTATGGCTATAATGTTCAACACCTATAACTCTGGTCTCAAATACTAAGTATTTTTTTAACTATTAATATCTTCTAGCATAATTCACATGTAACATATGTAATATATACATATATATATATATATATATATATATATATATATATATATATATATATCATAATTATTAAAGGTTAGGTTTCCACATGGTTACACAACATATTATGTTTCAGCATGTTAAAACAATAGCAATGTTTACTGCAACAGCTTAATGAAACACCATGTGACACTTAATGTATAACTCAAACCACATAGAATAAAAAGAAAATTGTATTAAATCAGGTATTCAATATCCAATATGCAACATTTATGTTTTGCCATAATAAAATCATATTTCTAAAAATATGTCTTATAATACAACATACTCATCGACATTAGAAGAGAAATTTCTTTTTGTTATAAACAGGTGCTTCAGTAACCAATATAATTATGCAAAACCAAAACCAAATATACGTTGGCACAAAGATTAAGTCTTTAGTGGATGGATCCTATTTGACCAGGGTCTATGACAACAGAGGCCGTTACCCTGGACAGAAATTTGCTCGGCATATTACAGCACTTATGAGCTTTCTTTTTTCGAAGTTTAAAAAAAAAAAGGTCTTTAGTGTAATTAAGCAACATTTTTAAAACACCGATACATGCGTTTTAAAGGTATGTAAATGTGCACTGTGTAATTATGATAAATATTGCTTTGAACGATAATTATAACTTGCATGCGACTCTACAAACCAGTCTGTTTACACTAAGCATCACTAAATACCGAAACAATCCTCGCCTCGCTCTACAACAAATTTGTTACGCCGGTAGGCTGTCAACAAGTCTCTTGTCTGTGCCTCTTAGACATCTCTGCAGCCTTTGACACAATAAACTAGAGGTATCAAAGAGCTGGCCCGCTGATGATTTTTTTCTGGCCCGCAGAGCCTTTCCTAAAGATTACAAAATTAGAGGATAAAGTTCAAATTTTTATATTTTACAGTCAGCGCCAAATACATGGAGGTTTTTCTTACTGACGTCACTTTTGCTCAGACACACAACTCTGTGTAGACAGTGTATCTATTCCGGTTATTTCTGTTAACAAAATTATGAAAGTTACGAAACATTTATATAATGACCTTGGTCAGTCCAGAAAGGTCTCTTCGGCTATGCCTTGCTCAGTGTGGAAACATAATGTCTAAGACATTCGCCTCAATAGTTATACAGAGAATAATACTAGATCTATTATAAACTGCTCTGAAATAATCTTCCGTCATCTGTCAAGGTAGGGGGCGGATAATTATGATTCCTTTCTAATGCTAATGTCATGGGTTATCTCAATTTCTTCACTCGGCGTCCCAGACGTATTTATAACAGCCTTTTGAAACACTCGCAGGGTGTTTAAAAGAGCTATTTTGCGCGGATCCCAAACCACCTTACATTATCTATTAATGATTTTTCTGCTCTAATTTACTCTTCCCCCACAGTAGCACAGTCTTGATAACCACAGTAGCGTATCCTACACAAGTCATGCAGATTGAGAATTTAGTATATAATAAAAGTAGGAATATTCGTTATTAGACAATAGCAAACGCGCAGAACTTTAATTGCTTTGGGATTAGGGGTCTCCCCTCCCCAATCAATCTTACGACCTCAGAGTTATGTCACGTTCCAACTTCACGCGGATCATAGTCTGACCTCGGTCATTTTTCTACAAGTCTCAAACTCTGTGTATGGTTGTGGAATATTGTGTGTTTACACTTGTAAATTATAACTGGTCATCGCCACCTTACCTAATAATTGCCTGAACGTCTGTTTCAGTTCTTGTAATTTTACTCCGTTTCATTTGTTTAGCTGCTCCTCATCAGCATTTGTAACAGAGATGATTAGCGTCGCCCTCCTCCTTTACATAGCTTCGGACTGGCACTACCTGAGTGCTATAGCACTGGCTGATTCCGTACTCGTGATTGCTATTATAGCCTACAAGACAATAGATCTGAATACCTGTCGGAATGACCCAGTGGAATGTTGCACGTATTTTTAACGACTATTATTATCTTCTGGTCCGCTGGCATTTATATTGAGTTACTGTCGGACGCAAAAAGACGGTCTGGTCTAATCGACAGCTCGCTGCGTTTAGAATCCTGTCACTGACGGCTCAATCCTGTTGCGTATAATTTATATAGAGTCTTGTGAACTCCATTGATGGAGGCAACTCCGTCACTAGTTGTTCTCTGCCAGTGCCAACCCCAAGCCTTGGTAAGGATGAGGGCGACACTAATCATCCTTGATATGGCAGTGTCGTTAAACATGCAACAAGCCTTTACCGGATGTACAACATTGATGGATGGATGCAGGGTTTAACGACAGCTTGTGACAACAGATTTGTCGTGGACAAAAGTTTGCTCGGCACACTACTGTATTGCATTGTATTGTATCTATAAAGTTATGTAGCGCCTCTCACAGTGCACACCAACCAGAGGCGCTCCCAGTGCGTTCGACCAAAAGAGAAAAAGGTTGTCTTTGAGACAGCGAAAAGTGGTATTTGAGACATCGGTTAATAAGGAGAAACGCGTCGAAGGAGAAAGCTGGTTCCATAGTTACACGTGACATTGTGCTAATTAAAGAAAAGGCTCGCAGTTTAGTCTTGGCAGTCGAAGCTCGCAGGACGAACAGTGGCGGCGCCAGGATTTCAGTTTGAGGGGGGCTGAAGCCTCGACCGAAATCTCATGAAAATTTTCCATTTTCGCCGCCAAAATTTCTGACGACCTTTTTTTTAGTCGTCAGCTCAAAATCGTGGATATTTCACTATAAAAAATTCGGATGGCCCTTTTTTAGGGTGGGGGTTTAGCCCCCCCAGCCCCCCCATACCCTAGCGCCGCCACTGAGGACGAAGAGATCATGCCTGTAAACATATGACCAAAAATTAATGGTTAAAAAATGTTGCATGTATTTATTATAGCATCAAATACTACTGTTTTACAGGTGTTTAAATAGAGCGCTGTGAAAAACGAATGGCCGTTCCCGCCTTCTGTGAGCGCACCGTAAACCGATCCTGTACTTGGCTTTAGAACCTGACTCATTTAAAGCGGCAAAATATTATGGGTATATAACTATAATATTATAGCATCATTTTTAGCGTTTTAAAGGTGTTTAAATGAGAGTTGTAAATGATGTTGCTTTTAATATTTTATCCAATAGCAATAAGCGATGTGACTGCAACGCGATAACTTTTTTAACGACAATGTGACGAAACCTCCGCTACTGCTTTTTAGTGTCATTCAATGCCAGTCCCAAGATTTGTTGAAGGAGGAGGGCGACTCCAATGATCTATGTTCTCACTACTACTATATCAACGGCAAAAGTTGTAAAATGCTGGCGTAAATTCTATCGAAGGCAACGACCTCTGTTGTCAGAAACGCGCAAGTTGAGTTACGACAGTTTTTCATAATAACTTTTGTCTAATTCAGGCAGCGTTGAAATCGTGTGAAACGAATCGCTTGTTGTTTTAGTACCAAACCATCTCATTACCCCTTATCGGAGACGGCGCCCAGGTCCCCCATTCCATGTCTGCAGCCCCTACGTGGGAACCCCTCCCCCAGTCGTTGTCTCCCCGAGACGATAAACTTCGGCAGTAGACAGATGTCGTTTAATTAGGAACGAGATTATTGCGATCGGCGTATCATGTAATTCGTCTTAATAGTAGCAGTTGCGGTTTAATGTCACTGTGTGGTAGTCTTAATCTAAGTCAATTTAGCGATACTTAAGAGTGGACGACAGAACGAAGACGGGTTTACGTGTTGTTGGGCGACGCTTGGGTTGGGTTGGGCATGGCCTGCGTCCGAACGGGCTGGGTATGGGGAAGGGCGGGCAGGAGTAGACACTGATAATGCGGTTTAGCTTACAGAGAGACAGACAGACAGAAATAGACAGAAGGAGGGACACACACGCATGCACACGCACAGATACACGCATGCACGCAAGCACAGATACACATATGGACAGATATACAGAGGGGCATACATGCACACAGTCAAACATATACACCTTCGTAATACAATCAAACATGACTGTGTACATACACATGAGTAGACAACCAGACAGACAGAAAAGCTGTATTACGCGAAAAAAAATTCGAGGGCAACGGCCTCTGCTGTCATAGGCCCTCGTCAAATCTGGATCCATGCATGATGCATACAGACAGACAGACAGACATACACAAAGATGGCGGTCAGACATATTGACATACACAAACACACGAGGAGACAGACAGAAAATCAGACGAACACATACTCGTAAACACAGACAGACGCAGGCAGACAAAGACCGATAGACACAGACAAAGAGAAACATAGACAAACAAACAATCGCGGAAACATGTTAATATATGGTCACATAAATGAATTCATTCATTCGTTTCTGCATTGGTTCTTCAAGGAGACTTCTAATAGACACTCTTGCACACATACGGAATGACACACAGGCATAGACATATTGGAAGCAGACACACGCACACACAAGGACAAACACAGAGAGACAGGTAGACAGACATACAGAGAGACAGGAGCCCGTGCATATCATGGTGTTTCTGAGTACACCTATTTACCCGCAGTTTTTCTCTATCCATGAAAAGTAGGCCAATTACCATGAAGGTTCCTACGGGTCAAGAGGTCAAACCGAAAGGGAAATGTCTCTAACGCCTTAATTCGAAGTGACAGCATGAGAAACGACAAAACAACCGATACAACAACCCAGGCAACCCTATGTACCTCAAGACAACAGTCTGGCAGACCTCCCGGCTGCAAAACAGCAATGACATTACCAGCTTATGAGTGTATGATAGGCCTACAATTGTTTCGCTCAATACACCTTAAAAAAAGAAGAAACAAACCTATATAATAATTAATTATAAAAATTTGGTAGATCATTGTGCTTAATTGACAATGGTGCAGCTCCACAACAACTCACATGAATTAAATGAGAAACCAACAATAATAGTATTGCTCAAGATCATTGATTATGACTATCATTAATATTGAAAATAATTAAAACAGAAATATAATGACCTAAATATATGATAGTAATGAAACGTTGAATAAGAAAATTAATCATTACTTTTAATAATTGCGATGATGATGATGATGATGATGATGATGATGACGACGATGATGATGATGATGACGACGACGACGATGATGATGATGATAATAATAATAATTTTTAAAATAATAATAATAATAATAATAATAATAATAATAATAATAATAATAATAATAATAATAATAATAATAATAATAATAATAATAATAATAACGTTTCTTAATTGAACGCTTGCAAACGCACAGCGCTTTACATTTGCAGGTTATTCTGTAATTTTAATTAACATCAAATTTAACTACTAACAGAACAGAAGGCCTGCAATACACGGCGCTAATAGCAGCCTGCAAAGATACAAAGAGATCCTCAGTGGCCGAGTGGGTCGGTAGCCCGCTCGCCACTCCGGCGGCCCGGGTTCGATTCCCGGTCGGTCGGTTTATCAGAGATTAATTTCTCGGATCTTTACTGCGGGTGGCTCGGTCGCAATATAAACGTGGAGTAGCGGTGGTGAAGGATCTCACCCTCAGGGTCGAGGCCATAAGACAGCCGCTATATAAATATGCGATTACATTTACATTTTACATTTACATACACGTCCACCATCTCATGGGACGAGAACCCTAGTCCGCTGATCTCCAGGCCAGCATGCTATCCAATGATTGCAGTATTACCACTATAATTACTATACTACTAATACCACTACTACCACTTCCACTAATACTAATAATAGATCAAACAATAAAAATAATAGTAAGACGAGATGAGAACCTATGAGAACCTATATGTACATGTACATTAACACGCATATCTGTACGTTTTATCTGATTTTAATCGTTTACACTTTTACAGCCAGATGGATCTTTACTACCTCAGTCGACAGAGAAAAGAGAATAGTAATAATAATAGTAATTAAAATTATAATAATAACAGCTGTAGCAACCTGTCAGTTTATTGCTGTCATCTTCATGAATGCTATGATTCAGACGATAAGACAAAGAGATTACAGACAGAGATTCAGAGAGGCAAACAAAGAGAAACATTTAGAGAGACTGAGCAATAATAGAGAAAGGGATACACAATGCACAGAGACAGAGAATGCGCCAGAGAGTGATACACACAGAGAAATATTAAGCTGATAGAGACATACATAGGAAGACAGAGACAGACAGAGACTGAGACAGACAGACAGAGACAGAGTGAAAGAAAGAGAGATCATTTCATGGTTCTGTTGATTCAGTTGTTCCCAGCTGAGTGAGATGTCTGTGGTGCGGTGTTTCTTGTGACGAGGGTTGAATCTGGTCCAGCGTTGGGTGGTCAGTGGCGGGGGGGCTGCCAGGGAGAAGGCAAAATGGAGCGGGTATGAGTGGAGTTGGGGAGGCGATGAGTTCGAGAAGGTGGGGACGTGAAACACAGGACGAGAATGATAATTATATATGAATGCTATGACTATATATATATATATATATATATATATATATATATATTACAAAAGAACGGATAGAGATACCAGAGAGTGATGGGAAGAAACAGAAATGATTGTTTTCGTCCTTTGCGAAGTGATTGGCTCGCGTCATCATTCATGATTTTCTGAATAAATTTCAGTTACTTTCGCAGTTCATTCATTTCCAACCTCCCGATCATTAAAGAAGCAACAGTCAAACGATATTTCCACACCATGACCTGCAGTGCTTTACTAGATTCCGTTTAATTGATCATAATAATTATCATGATTTGAATGACTCAATGAGGCCTTATAGAAATCAATTCGGGTGAATGGGTCCAGATTTGACAACAGAGGTCGTCGCCCTAGAAAAAAATCTTGTTTGGATGGATGGATCCACATTTGACCAGTGTATGGGTCTATGACAACAAAGGCCGTAACCCTGGACAGAAATTTGTTTTGACATACTACAGCACTTAGTCTTAATCTTGTTTTTTGCTCAGTGCAGTCTTTTTTCGAAGGAAACCAATTCGATCACATTTTTCACTCCTAAATTGCATCGAATCACAACGTTTTAGAGGTATCTAAAGAACTCCGTTCCAGATCTTGAAGCCGATTTAGTATTATAGAGCTAATATAATTATAATTATCATGAATTATATTATAAATTATAATATAATTATTTGGCTATAAACCCAAACAAGTCTGAGGCAATTTTGTTCGGGTCACGACAACGCCTGCGTTCTTTTCCTTCACTTTCCAGCATCGACCTCGCAGGCTCCGCAGTACCATTATCAGATTCTGTTAAAACTCTTGGTGTTACCCTGGACAGTATGCTTACTTTTCGGATGCATGTAACTAACCTTTGTAGATCTTGCTTTTATCACATCAGGGCAATACGCCACATTAGGTCGGCTCTGACTGAGGATATGTCGAAGACTTTAGCTTGCTCCCTTGTCTCCTCTCGCCTTGATTACGCTAATGCAATCTTTGTTGGCATTTCAGACTATGAGCTACATAGGCTGCAACGCATCCAAAATTCCTTAGCTCGGGTTGTGCTTCGTGTCCCACTTCGATCAAGTTCTTCTGTTTTACTTCATCAGCTGCATTGGCTTCCTGTTGAGTTCAGGATTAAATTTAAATTGGCCTGTTTAACCTACAAATCCCTCTCTACCGGGACACCTCCCTACCTTCAGTCACTGCTTACTCCTTACATTCCTCCTCGTTGCATGCGATCATCTAACATGGGTCTTTTAGCTGAGCCTCGATGCAGAACTGTTATGGGCTCGCGTGCATTCCATGCCTCTGCTCCCAAAGAATGGAATCTACTTCCACTCTCTCTTCGTTGCTCAAATTCACTCCCTACCTTCAAAAAGCGGCTCAAAACTCACTATTTCTCTTTGGCTTTCAAGCACATGGACCTTTAACTGCATCTTCCTCTGGCGGCTAACTATCCGCGCCTCAGATTCACACTTAGGTGTGACCTTGCGCGCGTAATAAATTTATGTAATAATAATAATAATAATAATAGGCTTATTGAAAGAGGTAGAAATGAGGCTAATCCTCCAGGAGTTATTCTCAAGACCACGAATGATTTTATATATTTATAGTTATAAACGTTTTAGAGGTGTTTAAGAAGATCGCGAATTGCTGCAAGAATCCAACGACCAGAGACCGAAAACGCTCGTTGATTGATGCGTAATGGAGAGCCGTGCATGCGGGAAGTGGGACGGGGGGGAAGGGTTGGAAGGTATCGTGACTGTTAGTGCCGGAAGAGGGCCGAACTTGAGCCCCTCTTCTTAATCTGCTCCCATGAGAGAATGATTTGCAGGAAGGGGAGTCGGCCATGTCAGGTGGCCGACGGGAAAATGCTTTATTGACATTCTTCCCAACGGTTTCTCCTCCCTCTGCCCCCTCCCCACACCCCCCACAATGATTCACCCACTCCTTACCACCTTGCGTACGTCTGTTCGTCACTGCCCTTGCACCTGTTGTCCTCTCTCTATGTAGCTGTCTGTATGTCTCTTATATATAATACGAATGGCTTTATGTGCGCTTGCCCGTATGCCTGTATGTGAGTACACTGTGAGCCATAAAAAACCGTGCCACTTTATGTTTAGCTATATCTCTGTCATTTCTTTATCGATTTTTACACTTTTTGCATTATTTTAAACAGGAATCAATACTCTAAAGAGCAGAAATAAACATTATCGATTTCATCCTACATGCATGTTAAACTTGTCTTGCGAAACTGAAGACACTAAAAAAAACACGTGAGAATCGATCAATGCTGCATTTTTACTACTTAAATGCAAACAATTTTTCAGTGCCTTTATTTGTTTAAAGTTTGTGTTCAAAAGGACTTCCTTTTTCACGTACACATTTTGCCAAGCGACGTCGCCACTGATCAATTGCAGTGTCAATAAGATGTTGTTCCAGATCGTTCCAGACGGATACGAGACACTGCCGAAGTTCATCAGTGTTCTGAATGCGCTTTTGGTACACGCGCTGTTCCATAAGCATTTCCGTTCCAAATCGTTATGAATAATGCGTCTGACCGTCGTTTGTGTAAGATTCAGCTCTCTCGCGATTTGTCTGGTTGAAAGATATGTTTTAGGCTTGTCTTCCTGGCTCTGATCCAATTCATTGACAGCGGCGATATTATCTTCAGTTCGCGACGATTTTGGCCGACCACTTCCCGCAGCGCGTTCAACTGAACCGGTAGTTCTCAACTTTCGCAGAAAGTCATCTAATGTTTTTCTTTTCCAATTCTTGTTCGGAAACTCCTTAATTAATCGTCTAGAGGAATAATTTTTGCATTCCCGCAGATTTTTAATTAAAATTTTATCATCAAAGCTCAACATTTTAAAATTTTAACTCAAATTTTCAACCATCAACTTTATTTACATTATGCTGCGAAACGGATATGACGTCATCGCGCATGTAAATAAGTAAATCGTAGAGATTTAATTTTTCTTTCAAACGACACAAAAAGATATAAAATTGTTAAAATATCGACCGAGATATAGCTAAAAATAAATTGGCACGGTTTTTTATGGCTCACAGTGTATATTTAAACATGCATGTGTGCGTATACATGTGCGTATGTAACCGAATCTTTATATGCATTGTGTCTTCCATAGCATTTCTATTATACTGCAAGTGAGTGTTTGTGCTTGTGTCTATGCCTGACTGCCTGTATGTTTGCTTATGTGTGTGCATCCCTCAGTCTATGTCTGCTTGCCCATATTATGGCTGCGTATAAATTCATTCTTCTCCCTTATTATACCAACGTATTATGTGTTTGCGTGTGTAAGTCTGCGTTTTATTTGCATGTGTCTGCAGGTCTGTCTACTTGTCTGTTTGGATGTGTGGTCGTGACTGCTTCGTATTGTTTTAAGAATGTTACGATGTTTTTGAGTGCAAAACGATTTGATCTTTTCGATTTTCCATTTTTTATCCGGTTGTATTTCGATTCCTGTCTTCACATTTCCGTCTTCGGAAAATGGAAAGTTCGGACTTCACTCTTCCCTGGCGCTGGGAATGAAAATGGAAATTCTTGCGCTCTGGTCTAATCATGGGAGGTGGAAGAGTTCATGATCGACTCCAGTGGAAAGTGAGGAGGATGATATGGTGGAGATGGTGTGAGGGATGGATGTGATGGAGGAAAAGGTGGAAGAGGGGATGGTAGATGAGATGCTGAGATAAAAAAGAGGAAGATTGCGAAGTGGAAGAAACGTTGCAGGTGGTTGATAAAAAAAAGAATTAGACAGGTAGGATGTAAGACAACAGAAGCGACAGAGGCAAGTGCAAGCAAGCAGATATAGCAAGACATTAGTGGGGGAAGTAAGAAAGGTGGCTTAGAGAGGAGAGGTTGTGACTTGTGATTGAGGACGAAGAGGAACAGGAGATTGAATTGAGGAGGAAGAAGATGACAGAGAGAGGAACGGGAGGAGAAATAGTGAGGGAAATATAAGGAGGAGGACGACGATAAGGAGGAGAAGAAGAAGGGACATGAGAAGAAACTAGAGGAGCAGGTTGAAGAAAAGACATGTTATTGATAAGTGGAATAATAGGGAGAAGAAAATGGAAGAGTCGGAGGTGGAGCAAGAACAGGAGAAAGAGGTGTAGGTGGACGAGGAAGAGGAGGAAAAGAAGAAGGAGTAAGAGGGGAAGAGGCATAAGAAGATAAGGCCGGTGCAGTCGTCCTAGATGGAGAAACAGGAGGAGGAAATCCGGCGCAACTTGAACTGGAAAATAGTTTCCAAAATGCAGAAGATCGACAGCAGACGTGGAGAAGGTAGAACAGCAGACGGGGAATGAAAATAGAGAACTGGAGGCAGAACGATGAACTCCATCCGGGGGTGGGGGAGGTCATGGAATCGGAGAGGACGGACGGAAGGACGGAATGGACTGACGAAAAACAGATCGAGACATTTCGACGGAGAAAACAAATGGAAAAACAGATGGAAACACGATGTAACCGATTGGAAACGTTGTAAGAAATGAGTTAAGAAAAACTCGAATGGAAACACGTGAATGGGATGAGCCAAATCCATGGGCTTAAACACCTTTAAAACAAGAGAACTGATGTTATTTATAATCGGTGTTTTTAGGCGTTGTATAATAATCCAGCGGCGGCATGCTTATACCCGAATCCCAAGCCTCATAGCACTTCATAAATATTCATATATTTATTCGTACTACAATAATTGGTTGACGTATCTGGAGCAAGTGAGTAAGTACTCAATTAATAAGTATAACTTAATAACAGCAATCACCTATAAGCCAAATTTTGCTTGCGTACGTTGAACAGTTTAACGTCACTGTGTGGTAACAAGGACCATTAGCGACGCCCTCCTCCTTTATCTAGGCTTGGGACTGGCACTGGCAGAATGCAACCAGTGGCGGAGGTTCCATCATTATGATCCATGGGCTGAAAGTGTTACGTAGGTGTCCAATGCACATTTCAACAGCGTATTTAGCCCAGTCTTCGTTATCATCAACATCATCATCATGACTCATGGGCTTAAACACCTTTAAAACAGGTAAACTGATGCTATTTATATCGATGTTTTGTTTTTGATAATAGTTGAGCATCATTACGACCCATAGCGCTGAAAGCCGTTTAGGTATCCAATACACATTTTCATCACCATGTTCCGTAGTCCACGATACTGTACTGTGCAGATATAGTTAAGCCGTAAGCGGTAGACCTATAATTGGTCTCAATTGCACAAGTCCTTGATGTCATCAATCCTCTCGCTATTCGGTATTTCTCTCTTCCACTTGCCGTCCATAATGTCATGCAGCAACGATTTTTATTTATTGTTCTGTCGTCATCCATTCTACATAATATGTTCGAATAGACTAAGTTTCCAGTTTCATAATTTAATACGCAAGCAGTGGCTACCATAGTACCATGCCCTTAAACAACTGGGCTAAATCCCTTTCCTTCCTCGTCCCGGACTGTTCTTTCGCTCCCGACGTGAGGCTTTGGCTCATTTCTGATTCCACTATTATCACTAAATAATAGGCTCAAGTTGCGTACGCACTGCATCAGAAGGATATAATTATATAGTAGTCCTGTACGCAAGACACGTGCAGACAGACAGATGGAGAGAAGTAAGAAGTAGGAGTTATACTGAGCAAATCATAATTTTTATAACGCCCGTCTGGTCTCTTCCTAGAGGTAATTGTTACAAATGGCTGGTTGTATAAGTTGCTATGCAGTGAAGTGAAAGGTATACAAGAGATGATAGTTGATGCTGACGCCTTATTTTATTGACAAATAGCATACCTAAAAAGAGGTGTTGAAAATATAGTTTTGAATGGCGCTAGTCGTTCGTTTGGGAGAATGCAGCTTTTATTTATGCAGTATAATATACTAAATCGATTGCAACCTATCATTCAATCATTTATTCAAGTATTTATACAGCGCCTCTTCATGGAAACTACTCATAGGCGCTCCTAGATTTTACAACATCAGCAAAAAGAGAACAGCGACGACAAGAGTAGTAATGATGAAAGTGATGCCTGAGGCGCCTTTCGAGGGGTCCGTCCAGTTCTGACGGGTGCCGCCATCTGTCGTTGCCCAGCGGCGTCCAATGAGTCCCTCTCGTGCCAAGTGGTACAGCACGACGATGTAATTACAACCAATGAACTTCTGTCATACCCTGGCGAAGGGTGACTGATCACCGATCTACGGCCGACCCCGCTATCCTTTCTCCCACAACAAAAACATCCACATGTGGTTTTTTGGGAGTAGACCCCACCCCCACTGACCTCTGACCCGTCTCACTATTCGTGGTCCTTCTGAATTCAATTATGGTGATTCACTCGTATAGTGAATCCCCATTGGGGTCCATACACAGACTGAGACAACTCGGGGTGGATCATGTATCGGAGGATTTAACATCAATGTTGGACGAACACTAATAGTAATAATACAAGAGAAGCAATGGCTTAACTAAATTTAATGGCTGTGGACAAATATGGAGTCCATATCATTATTAGCATAAATCGCAGCCACCAATGGTTGGCTGACGGAATAATAGAGTGAAGAACCAGGATGACGACGACGAAGATAATGTTGACGACGACAACGGTGATGATATTGATGATTATGATTTTGACTGTCGACCCTAATTAAGTGAGCAAGCGGGCAAGTAGTGTCAGCGGTAACTGTAGCCGATGTACTGACATTAGTCGGATTTAATCGAAACTAAGCAGATATTATTGTGTGCATTGCATGCGGTTTAGAGGTGTGTAACGAGTACCTCGTTAACGTAGGACTTTACACTGTAGACTGAGCCTGATGACATGCTGAGTAAATGATGATGATGATGCTGTCCATCCTCATTCCTGATGGTCGGAGACCAGAGACAACGACAGCAGCTTCCTCCATTCCTCTCTGTCACTGAGTAAATGAGACGGATCCGAATTATCCCTGCACTTTTTATAGTTGCAATGTTTAGCGAAGACCTTGTCTTTCATTCACACTCGGGATTGGCATTACCATAATTATAGTAACTTCGGAATGGATGCAAGAGCATAACGATAGATTGCTGCATCATAAATTTATCACCTCTTGTTCACCAAGTTTTAGCCCCATATTTTTTGGAATCTTATCCGACACGGCAGATATTTGCTTCTAGATTGTGACTCATACCTGCGCCCCAAGAACCTCCTCCCATCTTCCTCATCGTTGTTCGTCCAATCTTTACACTCTTTCCTTCTTAAACCTCTGCCTCTTCTTCGCATTGTTCTTCGCATTGTTCTTCACACTGTTCTTTACATTGTTCTTCGCGATGTTCTTTACATGGTTCTTCACTCTGTTCTTCTTTGCATTCTTCTGTACATGCATCTTCTTCTTTGACATCAAACGCCATTGGAGTATATAGAGAGAAACATTCTTCTGGAAAGTTCTCACCGTTGCATGGAACTATACAGCAACGCCATGTACGCCAATGGATGATGGATCAAGACTAGCGCCTCTGTAATGTTCTTCGTCTTGTTTTGTTTTTACTATTCGATTAGTTTCAATAGTTTAATGTTATCTTCCCTCAAAACTTCACATGCAATGTAGGACCGAAGCTTGAAGAATAAATAACGTCAATATAAAACGTTTTAAAGGTGTCTTAATTGAGCAATTATACTCATTAGCATAATTATGCAGCCAGCGACATCTCATGACTACGGTGTCTCCAGCTTCAACTGCACTGTGCTTTTATGACTCTGAACGGCTTACCAACGCTTGACTAGTTAAAAGTCAACAGTTTAACCACAACGTAACAGTCGAGTAAATCAGCACACTACGAATTTAAAAGTTAGAAATCAAAACTTCGTTGAAAACTTACTTGAGTTCACTTTTATTTGGCGTAATTATAACATAGTCAGAGTGAATAGGCGAAAGAGTTTAACATCCTTATGTCACGTACGCAAAAGTCGTAATTTCGACCCCGACCCTGTTGCAAATCGATCATCATTTCGTGGACCCCATCGTGTGACCCTACAAAACAGGATTCTCAAGGCCTCTTGCAACAGCTATTTAGCTAAGGTCATCGATAAAAACATTTATTTTACCACAGGCTACTATTCATTTCTTTGAAACATAATTATTATTTTCTAGCACAAATTTGCTAACTGTTACGGTTTACTGTTTGTATCTTAAAAGAACTCAACTGTAATGTAAGGAAATGCCATCTAGCAACTATCGGATGAAGCAGAGTTATAAATAGGCTAACGTTGACGTCATGTGAGATGGGGTGCAGCTGTAGTGGGTATGCTCGCTGCCTTGCAGCCGGATGGTTGCAGGTTCGAATCCATCGCTGACAAACCGCCGCGCAGGTTTCTTGAGCAAGTCCTTCAATCGCAATAACTTACTTACTTGCAGATGCACACCGCAAAATAATGCATGCAAACACTTTAAAAGGCAAGCTGCATTAGGTCTGTAGTATCTGTTCCCACCAGAGATGACGATATATTAGAGCAAAATAAAAAGTTCCTGCAGCTAAGAACTATTAACGGAACTGTGTTTTTAAAACGCGCTGGACTGAAATGTTACGAACTGATTCGACAAACACATTCTGCAAAAGTCATTTTAAGGCAAATTTAGTGTAAGTTTAACGTCACTGTGCGATAGCAAAGATCATTAGCGACGCCCTCCTCCTTTATTCAAGCTTCAGACTGGCACTGGCAGAGTACGACCAGTGGTGGCGTAGTTAAAGGGAGAACTCGGTTCTTATCAGTGATTTTTATCTCAAAGAATTTATTTTAATTCTCTGACATTCCGTAAATTCTCAATTACCGTTAGTCGTGGCCACAAAACCTAATCTGTATTACCTAACTTCTGCAATGCAGCTTTTTACACGGGACTCTCAAAGGGGACAGCGTCTGCTAAGCTAAGGGAAACCATTGGAAATAAAAGAGTGATAGGCGTGGAAAAGCCAATGCAAGCTCTTCCTTTTTATTCTTATTGCTCTTCCAATTCTTATCTTATTTTCATGTCGGCTGTTCTCTTGCTTCTTATTCTCATATTGCTCTTCCTACTCCATCTTCATCATCATCATCATCATCATCATCATCATCATCATCATCATCATCATCATCATCATCATCATCATCATCATCATCATCATCATCATCATCATCATCATCATCATCATCATCATCATCATCATCATCATCATCATCATCATCATCATCATCATCATCATCATCATCATCATCATCATCATCATCATCATCATCACCATCTTTTTCTTCTTTCTTCTACTTCTTCTTCTTCCTCTTCTTCATCTTCTTCATCATCCTCTTCTTCTTCTTTATTCTACTTCTTGTTCTTCTTGTTCTTGTTCTTGTTCTTGTTCTTGTTCTTCTTCTTCTTCTTCTTCTACTCCCAGTCTTCCTCTTCTTCTATTTACTCACCATTATCTTCTAAAAGAACAAAACTTTCATACCCAAAACATAATAAATCAGCATTTTCTCTGTTCATCAATCAATCAGCGTCATGTCTCGGCGGGAGAAATCATGTTGGTATTCGGTCGTTACCGCAGGCCATGATATAAATATTATAGTAATTACAGAGTATACATGTATGTATGTATTATATATCTGCATACATGAATAATATATGATTTATAAGCTGCAGGTACATTGATAAATACCTGTCAGATTCAGATGCTAATATATTGCACGGGAATACAATTCTACAGCAATAGCTTAGCGGAGTCTACAGTAACTGTCTACCAAAAATCATAATATATTTAATATCTCTGTCTATGACACTGTCTCTATATATGTCTATCTGTCTGTTTGTCTGTCTTTCTTTCTGTTTGTCTGTCTGTCTCTATCTGTCTCTCTGTTTGTCTTTCTCAGTCTGTCTATGTTTGTCTCTGTCTCTCTGTCTGTCTCTGTCTGTCACTGTTTCTGTCTCCGGCTCTGTCTCTCTCACCCTCTGTCCGTCTCTGTCGGCCCATCTGTCTGTCTGTCTGTCTATCTATCCGTATACCTATATATCCGTATGTCTGTAACATGTCTATATGTCTGTCTGTCCATATGTCTGTCTGTCTATCTATCTATCCGTATGCCTACCCGTATGTCTGTAACATGTCTATATGCCTGTCTGTTTATATCTCTGTCTGTCTATCTTTCTATCTATCTGTCTCTCTCTCTCTCTTTCGCTCGTTCTTCCTCCGTTTCTCCCTCCGTCTCTCCCGAGTCAAAACACTCCGATCGCCCCACTGGACGTATCAACTTCAACCGATAACAATGAACGGCCAGCTCCCATGGCCCGCCCCCGTGACCTCATTATCTCCAATGTCTCGATTCGATTTCACACTTAGTCCAGAGACCAGCTCGCCCCGCCGTTCCTTCTGCCTATCGCATTTCATCGTTTCCAAGAGCTTATCCAGGTCATCCAAGGAGGTCTAGATACTGACCAAGATAATGTTGATCATTCCAGTCGCCAAACCGCAGGAGATCCCCTTTGAGAGAAGACCGAGGAAATTACTGCAACGGTGGTCCATAAGGAAACGTGATGATGCGAGTTCCGCATACCAATCTTGGCTCAAAGATTTCAATCTCTCACTACCACGGTATTTACACGGGAACCATTCAGACCTCCACCACTGTTCGCAATATGTTGGTGCCATTCTCAAGTCTGGATTTATGAGGAGGGCGCCGCAGCCGCTCATGATCTTTGTTATCATGAAGTGTCGTTCAACAAACGGTGGTGAAGAATATCACGCGGTCACTTAATTTATAAATTTTGAGGAGGAAATGAGACTACACTGTCGCTACATAAAGACGAATGCATTTTCATTTGTATAAATAATGTACGTTTTTATAAAGCGTACATTTACATTGATGTACGTGCTGATGAGTGTAGCCTACCTTATGAAAAACGTATAATATAATGGAATGGATGCATTGTTGTGACATAGTTAAATGAGGTAAAGTATTAGGTCAAATTTATGGAAAGCGATATTAATTTAGTAGACTATAACTGCAGAGGTTTTAGTGGAAACAATACAAATTATTATCATTGTAGTCGTCGCGATCAACATCATCGTCATCATCTTCTTCTCCTTTATTATCATAATCGTCGATCGACGCAAGCATGGTGATGATGATGATGAAGATGATGATGATGATGATGATGATGATGACGACAATGATGACAATGATGACGATGACAATGATGACAATGATGACAATGATGACAATGATGACAATGATGACAATGATGATGATGATGATGATGACGACGACGACGACGATGATGATGATGACGAAGACGACGACGATGATGACAATTACGATGACGGTGATGATGATGATGATGACAATGATGATGACAATGATGACGAATCGATTGACGATGATGATTATGATGACGATGAAGATGAAGATGATGATGATAATGACGACGACGACGATGATGAAGATGATGGTGAATGGTGATGGTGGTGATGTTGACGACTGTGATGATGGCGATGAAAGTGAGGACCACCTTCGACGCCATGCCATCGAACAAGCAAGAGATTTGGAGACAATGCTCTGGCAAAGAATAGTCCTTTACCTGCTCAACCATCTCCTCGTCCGTATCCCTTCGTTCATATAATTCAAAACCTTCTTCAATTCATTCCATAAACACTAGGCCTACCTGGTCTCATTCCATCTCTTTCCTTATTCCTTCATCTCCCCCATCCACTCCTCCACGAACAGTCAATCCGTCCCTAAGGCATCAGACAAAGACAAACTAACGACAACCACTTTTAACTCTGGCGCCAAACAAGCTATTAGGCCTAAGACTCGTCAAGTTCATTATCTAAGACACTTGATTCGACGCATAGCCACACGTACAAAGAAACAAACATGTGCCCATCCTCCTCCTTCTCCTCCTCCTTCTCCTCCTCCTCCTCCCCCCACGCAGGACCAGGCGTCAGACTAATAGTCATCCTCTTCCGCTTATCGCCGTCCAGCATCACCACCTTTGTGTTCTATTTCTGCACAACAGTGCATATATATATATATATATATATATATTGTTGTCTATATTTAGAATGATATATATGCAATACTTATCTCCGTTATCACTTCAGAAATGTCGGTCGATATGCATAAATATTTCTTTTGATTTCAATTCATGTATACATATATATGTTCGTATTGTATGCAATAATCACTGTATATAATTATGTATGTATGTATGTATGTATGTATGTATGTGTGTGTGTATGTATGTATGTATGTATGTATGTATGTATGTATGTATGTATGTATGTATGTATGTGTGTGTGTGTGTGTGTGTGTGTGTATGTATGTATGTATGTATGTATGTATGTATGTATGTATGTATGTATGTATGTATGTATGTATGTATGTATGTATGTATGTATGTATGTATGTATGTATGTATGTATGTATGTATGTATGTATGTATGTATGTATGTATGTATGCATGCATGCATGCATGCAATTAAAACAGAGCTCGATGGAACTGTTGTCTGGGCCACCAAGGGAGCGGTTAAGTCACGTGATTACTTGTGAGTGCATCCTTGATTGCCCAATAACTGTATGTCTAGGGATTATCATCTCTCCCTCTCTGTGTTGCTTATCTGTTGGTGAAGTGAACCAGGGAGGGGAAGGGATGCGTGCGAGGAAGAAAAGGGGTCACGAGGTCACCGAAGGAAGGGTAAGATAACCCTTTCAGTGTACACACAGGCAGAGAGGTCAGAGGTTAAGTTTTGGTCATGAAACTATGGAGCAGCTTTAGTTAAATAAGTTCGAAACGGTCATCTAGCTATTGAGCATAATACGACACGAAAGGGATATGTGGAACGATTATCTTAATTGATTCATATACATAACTTAATTACAACGTTTTAAAGGTGTCTTGAAATGGCGATCTCACTAAACCAGTAACATTCATTTACGACAAAATCAGTTGCTGACCGGGTATAATAGCTGAAGCTGTTGACAATAGCAAAATATGAGAAAAACATTTTGGTCATGTACTTAGATGTAGTTGTGTCGTTGTTGCAATAGTCGTTTTTGCAATAGTCGTTGTTGCAATAGGCGGTGTTGCAATAGTCATTGTTGCAATATTCGTAATTGCATTAGTCGTTGTTGCAATAGTCGTTGTTGCAATGGTCGTCGTTGCAATTGTCGTTGTTGCAATAGTCATTGTTGCAATAGTCGTTGTTGCAATAGTCGTTGTTGCAATAGTCGTTGTTACAATAGGCGGTGTTGCAATAGTCGTTGTTGCAATTGGCGGTGTTGTAATAGTCGTTGTCGTAATAGTCGTTGTTGCAATAGTCGTTGTTACAATAGTGGCAATAGTCGTTGTTACAATAGTCGTTGTTACAATAGTCGTTGTTGCAATAGTCGGTGTTGCAATAGTCGTTGTTACAATAGTTGTTGTTGTCTTTTCAGCTAGTCACGAATACTGTCAGGGTTACGTCGACAAGAACGGCATCTGGAACAACGGATTCTACTGTCGACGATGGGGAGGACCAGATGTGACGTATTGCTGTGGAGATGGGAGGGAGAGGTTCTGCTGCCCAGAAGCGCCTCAATTCGTCACCCTCGCAGAAAGTTCGACGACCCCAACAGCAGAAAGATTCAATCAGTACGATGGAAATGATTGATTAATTCATTTAAGTAATCAATTAGTTAATTAAATGCATGCTTATAGCTAATTAGATGCGAACACGAATACATGCACAGAAACATGCAAATATACATGACGTAAATTAAGCTGACACATCGCAACTTATTGCACGAAAAAGAAATTTAAAAATAATGGACCAAACTAGCGAACTGTTTCTGCTAAATTTTAGGTTGGGAAGATAATACAGCGAATAGTCCGAAAGAGTACTCGTGTGCTTGCACAATGCACATACACACATTGCATAAGTGGCTAGTTTCTGTTGGGTAATTTGTTTTACCGGGGAGGGCTGCAAACCCTCCGCGGAACCCTCCTCCTTTACCCCGGCTTGGGACCGGCACAGGTTCCTTGTCGGAGTTCCATAAGTAGGCTACTAACTCTAATTTTGCTGCTCACTACTCATCTCTGCTTTCACTGATTGCAGTTTGTCAATCAGGCTTTAATAAACTAATAATTATAATATACATGATGCGCATATGCGTCAACTGTAAAATTATTGAACTCCAGCGCTCTGGACACCCGTTTTAACAATAAGACACGTGCTTAAAAGAAATCTGCTGCTAACATAATATAATAGGCTGAGCATTGACAGAGTCAACAGAGCACAGCAACGACTCCGATAACAACGCACAAAAGATGACGCGTAAAAATAACACCAGTTTGGTTTATTTTAATCTGTGGAGAAATCCCGTTGAGACTTGTATTAAACACTCGAGTATTTATTTTTTTAAAATCTGTGCTATTTTTCATAAACTGTTTTTATTAATAATAATCGCAATTTTTTCTGGTAGTTTCCAGCGTCCAGCGGCATCTGAATGGTGCCCCCCCCCATTGCCGTTCATGTAGCCATAATTATATGAGCATGACGGAAAGTGGTTTGAAAAAGGAGCCGCGGGTCTCTGATATTATTTTGTCTGGGTTATGAATGCGGACAGAGGCGCGTCATCTTTTGTTCAAAATTTATTTCTTCGACGACCTTTTTTCTGATGACCTTTTTTACTATTTTTTTTATATTCGTTGTCTTCACAATTCATATAAATATCTAAAATATATACAAATCCCGGTTATGAATTTCCAAAATTGTGATTATTTGATCTTTATTTTCAATGTTCATTTTATCTAAAAATTATATGAAAAATGTGAAAAAAATTGGAAATTGATATCGACTTTTTCAAATAATACGGTACGCGAAAATGTAATGAATGCAGAAGCGATGAGAGGCCCAAAAGTAAAACGCACTAAAACCCGGCAGAGGCAAGTCACGAAAATAAATGCCGTGTCGCAGACTCAGACAGACTCATAAGCATTTATATAGCGCCATTTAAAGAGCCTACTCACGGAAAAAGACTTGGATGATTATTTTGCTAACCCCTATCGGGTGAATCACAAGTGAATAGCGGATTCAAGTGGAAGGCCGCTCTTAATAGTAATCCTCAAATTTCTAAAGCGCTACTCGAAAGCCAATCGTCGGGCACAAGCTTATTCACGAGTGATAGCTTATTCAGGAAGGTCATCCCAAATGAAAGGACCAACAACCATCGTTGAGATTTGTCGTTGTTTTGCAGCATTCCCATCATCATCGGAATCTGCGTCAGCGTCGTTGTCGTTGTTATCGGAGTCGTTGCTGTGCTCTGTTGTCTCTGTTGCTCGTGTTGTCCCGCAAAGAAAAGACAACGGATGAGAAAGCTGTCGTCGTCGATTGCGCTCAACGGAAGTAAGTCGCTGAGACGAACACACAGGCACACATACACAGACCAATACACACAGACAAAACACATCCACGCTCACACTCAAACACACACACACACACACACACACACACAAGCACGAACCAGCTGCTAACTGAATGCAATGCAATAGTATATGCAATACAATACATATTGTCACACCACTATATTCCTTTCTCACTTAGAAACTGCCTTTTTTAGCCGTGGGTGGACTGGGGACGCTTCTGAGTAGATGCCTTTAAGTTGCGCAATATAAAATCTCAAAAATAATAATGAAGCGTATAACTTAATCATGAAGCACATAACAGCGGCTACAGCTCAATATAAAAACACACCTCTTTTAATGATTATTATCACACTATAAAAAGAGTCAACGAACCTTTTTAATTATTAAGCTTTGGTTTCAGTGCTAAGCTGTAACACAAAAATGAACGCGTGATCTGTCAATAATAATAATTATTATTTCTATCAACATCGACGGCATTCACTCGTAAAAATGTCGTTATTAGGAAGCCGTCATCCACAAATTATCGTATTTGTTTTGCATCAGTTTAAACCAAAAAAAAAGACTTATATTCGACAACTCTAATGACATGTGATCATCTGTTCATTCCATAGATGTAAAAAACGATGGAAACGGAATAAAAAACGGTAAAAAACGTCGTTTTTTTCGAAAAAATAAAAAACGACAAAAAAACGATAAAAAACGGAAACGGTAAATAATTTGACTTTGCTACATCTAAAACCACATTTTATCCTTGAAAACATTGATTAGGAACCTACCACACGCATGCTATCTCTTAAATGATGATGTTAAACCAGTGGTTCTCAAACTTCCGCGAGCCACGGACCGGTTATAATTTTGCTGGAAGATCGCGGACCACTACTCAATGGCATGCGCAAACAAAAGCGAACTAGGCTATTGTAAAAAAGACTGTTACAAGGTTATTCATAATTAGGGATTTGTTTCATTATTAGAACATATTCCTAATAGCATTTCAGTTATTTCTCAATTTAATTGTCATTTAATTGCATTTTAAAAATTTGAACTCAAAGTTTCAAACAAGATTAGAAGTTTGTTACTGCTGGCCTATAAGAGGATTTGCAAAAATAGATGACACATTACTAAGATTTTGCGCTAATGATGGAAACACCTGCTCGAAATAAAGCACAGAAATCAGAATATCACCACATTTTAAATATAGTCGATCATATTTTCGTGTGAATGGTCGATTCCTTTTTAGCTTGTATGTTCGCATAGGAAACCAGTTCAGAATTATCATATTTTACGCTCAGAGTGTCTGAGCGGCCACGCTCTAGCAGTATTCTTTCATTTTAAAATAATATTATATAAAAATTCCCAGACAGGCTTGTTTACATTGTGCAAATTTTATAAATCACACAATCAGCAATATGATCATAGGTTGATCAGCAATATGATCAGCTTCTTCAGTTAGTCAATAATGAATTAATATCAGCTAGTGATTGGTTCAAGGCAAATAAACTTTCATTAAATCTATCTAAAACTAATTATATCATATTTCGCTCAAATAAAAAACCAATACCTATAACAAATAATGAGCTGCTTATTGACAATAAAGTAATTCCTCAAGTTTACACGACAAAATTCCTTGGCGTTCATATTGATCAGCACCTAAAATGGAAAGTTCATATAGACGAAATAAGTAAAAAAATTCAAAAAGCATAGGCATTATTAAGAGAGTCTCTTACTTGCTTCCCTCTCATGTGCTTATCAATCTATATTTCACCCTAGTCTATCCATACCTTACTTACTCTAATTTAATTTGGACTTCAACCTATGATACCCATCTCCATGTTTTAAGGACCTTGCAAAAAAAAGCCATACGAGTTATCACTAAATCCACTGTTAACTGTCATACTGGTCCCTTATTTGCTGAGCATAAACTCCTAAATATTAAGCAGATTAGATTTGAACAGACATCTCAATTTATGTATCAATACATCAATAACCTCCTCCCTTCTTCCTTTGCATCTTACTTCTCTCCTGCATTGCATCCTGGACTCACTAGAGGTAATAGAGACTTCAGTATTATTTTTGCAAAAACAAATGTTCGGAAATTTTCTATTAAATTCCAAGGCCCTGTCACATGGAATAAAATTCCGATTCACATTCGTAAGGCTACTAACTTAACTCACTTTAAACACCTGTTACGTGTGTATACATTATGTAATGTTTTCTGTTAATATAGCATGAGGGGTTACCCATGCTAATGCTGATTTATTTGATTGTTTGATTGCTTTTGCTTTTATTTTGTTCTTTCTCTGAGTTTTTCATGTAGTGTTAACTACATTAGTCTTGTTTTTATAATAATTTTTTTCTTTCCCTAGTTAAGTAGGCCTAATATCTCTGCATTCCAATACTCCCTTCAGCTTTCACTTTCTCACTTCACTTTGTTAATTAGGCCCCTGCTTAGCGGGACTTGTCCCTTTTGGTGTGCCTATTTGCTCCCTCACTCTTATAATACCTATTCACTTTGAGTATTTTCTTATTGCGAATTATGTCTATACTTTGTTAAACATACATGTACAATTGAATTGATGGGATCAATAAAAATATGTCTATGTCTATGTCTAATCACATTTGTTTATATTTATAATTTTATATCATGTTATAAAATTAAAAGACCTATAGGCTACATCCAGTAAGACTAAAGAACACCAAAAAATCAACAGAAATGAAACGAAACTGACTGCAGCAACAGACGTAGAAAATTAATTTTAAAAATACAAATTGTTTAAAAAAGCCAGTTAGCAAGTTAAAACAAGGCACTAGTAATGTATTTATTCGAGGAAGAGGTTTGAATAAATTTTGAATAACAACTCAAATAATTTCACAATTTGAAACATATATAAATTTATATTTATAATTTATTTTCACTCTCAGTCTCAGACTTCTTCACGGACCGGTGATCAGGTCTCCGCGGACCGGCGCCGGTCCGCGGACCACCACTCTGAGAACCACTGTGTTAAACGATGAAATAATGACTTTAGTTAGTTGAATCCTTGAGAGTTGGCGGACAACATAAAAAATATCAGAAAAAATAAAAATCAAGGAAAATGATAACAGAAAGTAAATGAATAAATAAAGTTAAAGAAAAAATAAAAAACGATAAAAAACGATGGGAAAAATAAAAAACGAAAAAAACGACGTTTTTTGGGAGAGAATAAAAAACGGAAAAAAACGTTTTTTACAACTATGGTTCATTCTATGATTATTGTAATCATAAATATTATGGGCCTACTGCGCAGTGCCACTTCGAACTTAAACATTATACCCGTTATTGCTATCGTTACTGTCATCATCATCATCATCATCATCATCATCATCATCATCATCATCATCATCATCATCATCATCATCATCATCATCATCATCATCATCATTTCATTATAATTAATGATTATCATTTTCATAATAATTAATATTACCTTTCTCTGTTGTTTTCTGGAGCTATCCCAATCTGCACCGAGGCGGAAGCGACGTCATCAGTGATCGCCGCTGAGGCTCTCCAACTTCCGGTTCGGGACTTCTCCCTCTACCCTCCTGGTCGCTGTGGGGTGGGAGCGTCAGGTTGTGGACCGAGCCCTCAACCGACACGTGACATCCGGAACGGGTACGGAGGAGGTGGAGGAGGAGGGAGACAGTGGTCACCGACCGTTTCTGGGTCTCAGATGGATGACTTTGACACGCTCTTCATCACGTCGCTTTATCATCACAACGACACGCATGACTTATCGTGGCATCCAGGTAGAAAGCACGTGTCTGTCTCTGTTCGTCTGTCTATCTATTTATCTATCTGTACGTCTGTCCGTCTGTCTGTCTGCCTGTCCGTCAGTCTGTCTGTATGTATGTCTGTCTGTCTATCGACCAGTCAATCTCTCTCTCTCTTTCCCGCTCTCTTTCTATCTCTATCTCTTTCAATATCTGACTTAATAACTGTATGATTGTCTAAATGTCTGTCTAACTGTCTGCCTGCTCTCATGATCTCATTAAATGAGATAGAGATAGAGGCCGGAGTCAGAACAACAGAAGCGACATAAATTTTATGTCGCTTCTGTTGTTCTGACTCCGGCCTCTATCTCCCTGCCACTCTCACCCTCTCGATCTTTCTTCGTGTATTGCTTTTCAACTCTCAACCAATCTGACTGTTGTGTTGTAGAACTGCAGAACCTCTGCAACTGTAGTTATCGACCGAATTCGAATCCACAGCCAAAGATCCGAGACACGAATCTTCGCCTCTGTACGTCGTCAGGTTCATCCAGCGTTGCATTCAAACAGTAAGTGAATAACAACGGACGATAGAGTCAGGCCAAGTCAGGTCAGGTAGGAGGTCAGGCCAGAGGTCAGTGTCAGATATCAGGCCACAGATCAGGTATGGAACAGCGCTATGGACTGATCAAGACGAAGTGGACTATCCGACTATCGTGAAAGAATATGAATGAAATAGAACAATGTAAGGTAAAATAAAGCAGAGCAAGAACGAGTAATGTAAAGAATGCAAAGCAACGTATGCACGTGCAGACACTTTAGACACTTTTAGAAACACATAAACCTACAAAACGGGTAAAATACAATAATATAACCAACGTCAATATAGCAGTTGTGCATGCAAATACATACACAGTACACATGCGGATACATAGAAACACACATGTATACATGCATGTAGGCTACATGCACATACATATTCATACATATTCATACATCCCATAGACATAGATGAATAGGCGCTCCCAATCATATATATAAGTACTTAGATATATTATAAGCTAAATAATTATGTTCATACATTCATGCATACATGAACACATGTACACACATGCATGCACAGCGTAATTATACATAATACACATAATTATGGTGTGTTGAAATCTCATATTTCCAGATCAGGTGGAAGTCCTTCGTCGTTCTGCTTCGATGCACTCCGTGCCAAGCGGTCCCAGATGACCGTTGATTCCGGCACACCGCCACACTCCAAGTACCCGAGCCTGGAGCTCCAGCAGCAGCAGCAGCAGCAGCAACGCATCAGTCCGTTTCGCTTGGCTGGCGTCACCGTGTCATCCCAGGTCCAAACACAGCAGCAGCAGCAGCAGAAGTCGAAGGAACCGTTCCGCTTCGGTGCGGGTCTGTTCAGCGATGCGGATCGGCACAAGAGAGACAGCGGAGTTCTTGTGGAGGAGCAGGATGCAAGTGACAACAGCAACTCTCCGTTTGGAGCTGGTCGAGATCTTGCGCCTGATGATCAAATGACCATTTTCCGATGACCAAAATGACCACTCTCCCATAACCACGTGCGTTAAGTCACATTATTTTGTTTGATGATTAACCAGTGTAGGACCCTACGACAATCAACTGACCGTTTCCAATAGCCAAGCGACCAAACAGTCTTATGGTAATCATATCACGCAAATCTTTGTCCTACATGTATGTCCGATTTGATAAAATAGCCAACGTCAGATTGCCAATTAGGCATACCGTAACGGCACCCAAAGACTAACCTCCAATGACCATTATTATTATTAATTATTATTATTATTATTCATTATTATTATCATAATCATTTTTTGCCGGAGGTATACAGGATCCCTCAGGGACTTCACTACTGCCTCACTACTACTGTTATTATTATTATTATTATGCATGCACACGACTCTCACAGTGGCGGCGCCAGGATTTCAGGTCTTGGAAGAGGGGTTGAATCCTCGCGGAAATTTTCCATTTTCATCCGCTAAAATTTCCGACGACTTTTTTAGTCATCCGGAAGAAATCTCATGATGGGTGATGATCGATCTATTTCATTTTTTAGAGGGGGGTTTATCGTGGAAATATTTCCGTTTTACATGCGTTTTTAGCGGGGGGAGGGCTTAGCCCCCTAGCGCCGCTACTGGACTCTCACTGCAGCACTTAAGTGCCTCTGTTATGATTTCCAGCCATGTTCCAGAAAGTAGCGCTATACAACAATGACAGACATTAATTGCATTTTTACGTCGAACTGTAATTTCATTTGCATGTCAAGAATCTTCTAATTTTGTCGTCCTTTATTTTAGCCGTAAATAATGCCGAGTTATTTCATTCGCTTCTTTCACATCAATCATCGGTGAGGACACTCATAGTTTTTTCCACCTAGATCTAGGTTTACCGCTCTCGCCTAGGTTTCTGGGTGCTTTTTTCGTGATCTAGTTTTTGTCCCACAGAGGTTTCTCACGGTAGAACGTGCATTATCAGAAATTGCTGAAACAGTTCGTAAATTTTCAGGCATTTCCACAAAATTTCCACTGCATAGGCCTACACTGAAGATTTGTGAAATATTTCGTAATCGAAGTTCAAAAGTTCAAAGTTTTAACATCTGATTTTCTTGTTGCATAATCGTTGTATTCGCGTCATCTGCTTAGTCGAGAAGCAGGATGAATTAAAAATAATAAGCAAGTACAAACCATAAAATGGTGCAATTCGCTTTAGATTATAGGTCGCCGTTCAGTCATTAAAAAGGTGTCTAAAATTAATGGGCCGATACATTATTCATGTTCATGTGCAAACCTGTTAATCCCAAGTTAATCCCCGTTAGAGAGCTTGAAGAGGCGCTATAGAAAATGCGAGAAATACAAATATATTATTTTGTTTAAATCCCACATTTGACCAGGCACCTTTGGCGCTATGGCCTGCCACTTGCTTGCTGATATTGTAATATTGTCAAGGGTACACCATCAAAAAAGCCATTAGCCAATCACATGAATGTTTAACTACACCACATGGCAACAAAGACTGCTAACAACAGAATTATTTTAATTTGAACAATTCTCACCATTTGTAATGCATGGCACACAGAACTACCTTCTGTACACAAATAATTATAGGATGAAAAAACACTTAGGAGTGATTCTGTTTCTTATCAGTTCTCACTGTTTGCATTCATTCTAGCATCAAATATATAGCACCTCTCAATATATAGTTCTGTATGACGCACTTTATAAATTCTCGTATACAGTACAATACAGTGCACCTTCAAGAAACCTACTCAGCAGCACTCCTCGCCCAGCCACGACAAAAAAAGCCTTGAGAGCTTCATGAAACGTTTGATTGGTCAGAATCGACGATGTAATAAACGCAATTTGAAGGCAGCTCATTCCAGATGGATAGCCCTACAACCGGGAAAGCTCGGCGTTGTCTGTCGGCCCCTGCAGAGTAGAACAAAGCAGAGCCCGACACGCTTCAGAGACTGAGCTACATGAATTCGCATGATACAGCACGCACCATGTCCGAAAAAAACGACTCTAAACAATCGGGATATTGTGTGTGTCACACTAAACAGTCATTGTCATTGCATTATAAAGACACAGGCAGTTGTAATATGTCATTGTCATCACATACGAAAACACAGTTCTCCTGTCGTGCGAAAGGACAGGTCAATGTCATTGAATATTTATCAGTTTTTCAGTCAATCAACGGATCTTTTATTTACAGAACTTGTCCGCCTTCATTTTCTCACGTCTGAAAAGCAAAGAAAACCGTTTATCAGACAAGCAAAAACCTGAAACATTGGTGATGGAACATTAGACTTCAAAGTGATATGACTTTAACAAGGATGCTTTATCTTATGTAAATGTCTGGTCATGTAAACCAAAGTGCAGGGTTGGGGCAGGCGAAAACTTGAAATTTACCGAGCAACGCCGGACACCCCAGATGGGAGGGACTCGGTGGGGCATGTAGTAGTGACTGTGTGTGGGTGAAAATCCAAAATTTCCTGGGCGTTTTCTGGTATCAAAACCCGCAATGGTACATAAAACATCATTATAATACATCAAAGTAATAATTGGTAATAAAAGGTAAAAATTTAATCACAAGTTGAATAAAATTACTAAAGTATTAGCGTCAAACAAGTCATCTACACAGCATTCTGGAGATAAACCCCTTACAATCAACGATTCACAGTATAAACAGCTGGTCAACAAAAGAATATTTAGGATCATCTGCGTGTTATTTTAAAACATTTCACTTTTGATCTATAGATGATGCATGTTTATTATAATTTGCCTGCTTTCTACCAGTTGCTCAAGACCTATCTTTTTAGCTGTGGCTGGGCTGGGAGTGTCTCTGAGTAGGCTTCTTGAAGGGGTGCAATATAAGTTTTCTGAATGAATGAATTATTGATCTATAGATGATGCATGTTTATTATTAAAATGCGGATAGCAGTTAGTCAATTAAAAAATCCTATCTTATCTTGTCTCATCTCATCTCATCTTATCTTATATACCAACCTGTCAAGTAGAACCTCGTGTAGATTTCCATCGACCTTTGCTTTCTTCACGACGACCCTGTCTTCAGGATTAACTCGTATCCGTCGATCCTGGAAACTCTGAAATTTCTTCCTGTAAAAGATTGCGATAATTTTTTTTAAATGCATCGGATCAAATTAAACACTATTGATAAATTAAATTAGTGGTAGCACAATTAAAAAAATAAGTAAATATTGTACTCGACCATTTTAGAAAGTGCTTCTTGCAGCAAAATCATTTCAGAAGTACTCCCAGTTAGAGTGACCCTGAGAGAAAATGCAGAATTTGAGGCGAGAGAGAAAGATGAGATAAGAATACCAGAATGAAAGGCAATGCAATCTGATGGATATACATTGCATATGAAATGAGTAAACGAGAGTTAACAGACACACAAAAAAACCAAGAAATAATTTCTTAATGTACGAAACATGCAGATAAACAAACACTTCAAAATATAAATTAAAATAAATATATAGACAAATATCTTTTTATATGTAAATACTAATATTTTAAAATAAACATTTACAAGCACACATTTAAAAATATTTTTAAATGCATGCTTGTAAATGTTTTTGTGTGTGATAATTTAGAACTTTATATTTGTTTATTTTAATCTATTTAAATTAAATTAAACAAATATAAAGATGTAAATTATCACACAATAGCAATAGCTTGATAAATTGAAGTTTTCTAGTAGTCATATTTAATCCTCAAATTAACATTAATTTTTTCTTTAAATGCCAAGCGGCATTAGTTCCACAAGATTTGCATCATTATCGGCTAATATTAGAAAGGAAAATCCGAAAGAAATTAATAAGATAATATGTGGCTAACACGTAATCCAGTTCGATTTCTTTTGCCTTTCCGGTGTCGCGAACCTGGCCATCGTCCTTCGAATTCTCTACTTTTGTGCACGATCGCAACTGAGGAAATCAAACAAAACACGTTCGTTTCAAAGATACAACAACAATAAAGAGTACATACATGTTTACAACTGATAATGAACAAGAATAATTACCGACCATAAAACTATGCAAAATTTTCAGTTCAACGAGGGAGAAAATTGTGGGGGGGTTTGAGAGGGTTCAACCCCTTGTCTTTCTTAGGGCCCCATAGAAAAGTCTTCTTTTTTTATACCCCAACTCCACATGCTAGGGCATGCGGCTCAGGACAGACATTGTGACGAAAGCATCGGATACCTACGGGCATTGAGTCCACGGATGTTGATGATGATAAAGATGATGATGTTTATGAACTCCACATGAATCGTAGTCTGAACCGCAGTTATTTTCATACAATTCTCATACGAGTTGAATATTTTTAAAGTCATCGTGATCCCAATACATACACAGCCACCACACACAATGAACACACACAAAATTGCAAATTAATAATTTGATCAGTGATTCATAAAACATGCACACACATAATGCAAATAACAATACGAGTAATAAATGTTGAGAGGTTTCCAATACAGTTCATAGTTCGTACGGGCATGGTGGTGTAGTGGGTATGTTTGTTGCCTTGCAGCCAGAGGGTTGCAGTTTGAATCCACCTCAAGCCGCTTCGTAGAGTCCACACTGCAGTCGGGAGAGCTTAAATTGTTTAGAAATCTTGAAGTGATGCCATAACAAGCACACATGCAAAAAATGCAATTAACAACACCAAGAAGTGTTAAATGCTGTTAATTCTCTCACCTTCACAATCTCCTGTTCTCCGGCAGTTTTGCTTGAACTGAAGAGGTAGTCTCCTGTGTCTGGCGCAGACAAGAAGCAACTGTTGCAGCCGAGTAGAGCCAGCTTGCCCTGAATTCAACAAAATAAACATTCATCCAATGTTCATTTTCATTCATTCATTTCGAAAATCTATATATAGCACCCTTTCAAGAAGACTGCTCAGAAGCGCTCCAATGTAATTGAATTCAATGGAAAAGCCCGGGACAAAACGAAATGCCCCACATAAATCCTAAATCTAAATCAATTCAACGAGTGCACCAACCGCACACTGTCCATGGGAAGATGAGACGGCGAGGCAGAGGACTGGTCACCCATTCTCACCACATGGCAGTCACAGTGCTAGAACTCAATGGACTGCTCTCCGTCTCCTCATGGAACATAGATCTCTGTTGTATCAATCAGCCATTACGTCTTGACCACTTTCTAATGACGATACTAATGAAGTCAATAGACCCAATAACTAATCCAAAAGCTCGTCTCCCTCGAGTCTTCAGTCTGCTCTAAATGCTGCGGCCAGACTAATAGCCCTAAGTTAGGGCTTTTCTAACGTGCAGTTCTACACAAAATGTGGTTCTAAATGGATTCGTGCAGTTGTAGAAGCACTTCCGTCACGTTCCGTGCAGTTAAAACTAGTGAAAAATAGGTCATTTTCCTCAGATTGGGAGTATTTTACCATGGAGGATGAGAAAGGAGAGAAGATGATGTGCAGTTCTAAAAATTCCTTAAAAACAGCCTGGCCCTAACCTCCTTGCTCATCCCACATCTCTGCTTTCATGTTTAATCACCTTCATCGGCTCCTGTTATTGCTCGGGTTCAACTATAATTATGTTCATGCATTCTTCATAAATTTCTATATTGCATAAAAATAGGAAATGCTAGGATTAAACTGCACTCACCATTATTGCTTCACTTTGGGGAAAATAATTAAGTAATTACTTTCTGGAATTGCTCATTTCGACGCAAGGTTCTCACATTAAATGACCGGTCTTAAACCTGAGTATCTACAGGGTGCGCAAAAAAAAAGACCCCCCCTAGGTTTTTTGCCAATATCTTGACCAAAAGTAAGAATTTCCAAATGAAATTTTACAGGCGTATAGACAATTCATATTTACACATAATAGCCAGATTTCATCAAAATATTTCAAACACAACAAACGTTACACCACTTTTAGTAAGGTCACCCACCGTTTTTTGACGATTCAAAAACGCGACGCAACAAAAATTAGCAAAAAACTAATCTAATTATTCTGGCCAATATCTTGGCCAAAAGTAAAAATATCGAGATGAAATTTTACAGGCTTAAAGACAATTCATATCTGCACATGATGGCCAGATTTCATCAAAATATTTCAAACACAAAAAACGTTATGTCACTTTTAATGAGGCCACCCCCCATTTTTTGACGATTCAAAGGCGTAACGCAGCAAAAAGTATCAAAAACACGATTTTATTAAGTCTCATCTCAAATAATTGTTATCAAATGGCCTTCGTATTGCCAGATGATCATTATTATTACTATTTAAAAAGAAACAGGGTACCAGCGCAGCTGCGCATCACTGAGAAGTCACTTAGCATGATGACAATCAAATTGGTAAATAAGAAATCTGTCAGATTAATCAACAGGTCCATCAAGAACTTTGCAAAGAGATTCAAAAGAAGCTTTGGCACTGGTGGTGGGCACATTGAACACAAGTTGTGAAGCACTACCAAGTTCATTTGACAACAGTTATTTGAGATGAGACTTAATAAAATCGTGTTTTTGCTACTTTTTGTTGTGTTTCGTTTCTGAATCGTCAAAAAACGGTGGGTGGCCTCACTAAAAGTGGTATAACTTTTGTCCTGTTTGAAATATTTTGATGAAATCTGACCACCATGTGCAGATATGAATTGTCTTTAAGCCTGTAAAAGTTCATTTCGAAATTCTTACTTTTGGCCAGGATATTGGCAAAAAACCTAATTTTTGTTGCGCTTCGTTTTTGAATCGTCAAAAAACAGAAGGTGACCTCACTAAAAGTGATGTAACTTTTGTTCCGTTCAAAATATTTTGATGAAATCTGGCCATAATGTGTAAATATGAATTGTCTATAAGCCTGTAAAATTTCATTGGGAAATTCTTACTTTTGGTCAAAATATTAGCAAAAAACCTAGGGGGGGTCTTTTTTTGGCGCACCCTGTACATGACCTCATCCGTGTGTTGACTACTTTGACCGGCACCAACTCTTCGTCGTGTGAGCTAGGATCGCCATGGCTAAAACGCCATCCTTACTTTCATTGGCCCAGCACAGTTGCTGCCCTGCCAAGGCAAAAGGAAGCAAGTCCAGTTTTGGGTTAAAATGACATTTTGGCATAATTTTGATTCATGAAGCAAGTCCAACACAACCATCTATATAACTAGTTGATATCTCACGTAGTTCTGGCGGAAAACCAGAGGCAGAAAGAAGCAAGTCCACGTAGTTCTGGAAAATACCAAGGCAAAAGGAAGCATGTCCAATTGTCCATCAACCAATTGTACTCGTAAATTCTGGTCACGTGATCGGAAATTTACACTATAATTATCGTTTTATTTACATTTTGATAATTCTAAACATGGACAAAAAGGGTGCTCAACATTTCTTTGCCTGCTTGATAATACTAAGGCCATATCAAGACAATACTGATTATAATTGTGCACATAGCTTTAAAGCCGACCGAGGGATGATGCCTGGGCTGTTTTTCGCATTTTTCTCAGAATCTGAAATATGTGACTTGCTTCCTTTTGCCTTGGCAGGGCAACACAGTGGAACCAGCTTCCTCCTTCGACATGTTCTCTTAGGCTTATTTACTGGTGACCACTGAGTTCTACACAAACATCAATTGCATCTGATTTTATACAATAATAGAATCTGAAATTATCATTTTAGTGGTGTGTAAGGCATTCACTCTACTAACTAGGAGCAATGGTCTCGTTTCACTGCCTCAAGACCACTTTTTCTCTCGTGGACTGTCACACTGGGAGTGCCTCTGATCAGTGTGCACAGCGAGAGGTGATATATATATATATATATATTTATAGATACAATACAATACAATACAACTAACATCTTGAAAGATTGGCTCCCACTGCTCCCGACTGCCAACTGCATCCGATCTTCCGACCACTTTGCCGTCCGTCTGGACGCTCAGGTATTTGTCGTAACCGGATTTGAGAGCGATGTGCGACTCGTTTATTCGAATTGCGGTCAGGATTTCTTCCGGGTTTGGACCCTCGCCTGAAGAAAAAATATAAATATAAAGAAATTTATAAGTTCTGCATAATTGTTCTTATCATTATTATGATATCTGTTATTGCAAGCTGTCTGCTCAGTATAGTTAAGATTTGTGTTTTGTGTGATCTCCATTCTTGTGAATTGTTTAAACTGCATAATTGATGCGGTCTGTCAGCCGGATTGTTGGATAAAAAGAGAATATTATTATCCAGTTGTAGCTGGTTAAAAAATTTTGTAATCACTCAGGAGTCTAAAAATCATGCTAGTAGCTGCTGTTGAATTTGAAACATTCATTCAGTCCTCTTTACTAATATCGTTAAAAGTGTTATTATTTTTAACACTCACAAGCTCAAAATGCACATCATATATGTCAAAGTATATTTTCAAAAAGAATATCTAAATTCAACAAAACTGGATAACTAATACACTCGACAGAACGTATTAAAAGTGTAAAGCAACTTAAAATAAAGAAATCTAAACAAACTTTAGAAAATGCAAATTAAGTACCCTCTGCACTGACCTACATCATGACCAGACCCAAGCTTGAACAGGCCATTGTCCATGGCTTCCACGTATCGCATCGAACCCATTTCGACGGCTATAGGACCGTTAATCTCATCAAACTTTGCGATTTCCCACCATCCGCCTGACAAAATACAAGCAATTAAGAGCAATTACACATATTAAGAGAATTTCGAGTAAAAAGACACGCAAGAAAAAGAAAAAACAAGTAAAGGAAGACAAGCATGCAACTACCTGGATGATGTTACAATGTTCAGTGCTTAGAGACAATTCTAAAAACTAAGACAATTTAACTATTACCAAACTACACACAGAAAACCAACAGAAAAGCAATAAAAAACCAGGAAAACCCAGGAAAAAAGAAAAACCACCAGGATAAAACCGGGGCAACCAGAAAAACAACAAAACCAACAGAATAACCAGAAAAACAAGTCAGCTTGCAAGCATTGAAAAACCAATGCTTTTAAATCAAGACCTTAACAAGAGAGCGATATTGAATTTTCACTTAAGCATAATGATGCAGCATAAATGCTTTAATTCACACCATTTATTTCCAGACCCATTTCGAACATCTTAAAAGCAAGTACGCAATATAAAAACAGATCCATCTAGAGACTCGAAGCACACCCCTCAGTGCTCAAAAACATGCGTGAGTGACAAATCGTTCAACCGAAAAATGCGACGTAAATCACAAGAAATATTCGAAGTTTGAAGTGTTTTCTGGTTACCATGACGATTCGTTTCGGCATCGCCTTTGCTCCCTGCAGCGTCTGTTTCGTCGGATGAATGCGGACGTTTCTTCGACTTTTTCGGCTTTTTCAGACTAGATACATCAAGCAGATAAAAACACGGTAAGATGAAGCCCAAATAACTTCTGTTGATGTTAATGAAGTCTTGCATTAAATGGCAACCATCAACATATAATAATTGATCAATGACACATGTTAATCCAGCAACGATGAACTTTTTGAACTATAATTATTCATTCATTCATTCATTCATTAGAGAGATTTACAAAGCGCCCCGTCAAGGTTACTACTCCGGAGCGTTCTCAACCCAACATCAGCTGAAAGCACTGACCATTTTAAGGCTGGGATAAGACGCATCTAAGCATATCCTAGGCATAAGGCAAATAGACAGTGACTGCCCATTAATATTCCATACTATGGGCCAACAACAGAGAAAGCATGGTGCTGTCTAAGAGTAGTTCGTGTATAAGACTGTAATACAATAATCGGTTAAACCATAGTTTAGGCTGATAAATTCTTTGTACCGTATTTTAGGCTGATAAATTATTTGGACATTATCCGAGGCTGCAAAATGTATATACAAGTAATTTCTGGATCGCCAGGTTCAATCCAGCTTCCATTTCAACTATAAAAATGCCTTTATCCAGCTTCCATTTCAACTATAAAATGCCTTTATCCAGCTTCCATTTCTCTTGCGTTTTTCGTCAATCCAGCTTCTGTTTCACCTGTAGAAGAACCTTCATCCAGCTTCCGTTACTTAAACGCTTTTTCGTTAATCCAGCCTCCATTTCACCTGTAAAAGGTCTTCATCCAGCTCCCATTTCTCAAGCGTTTTTCGTCAATCCAGCTTCTATTTCACCTGTACGTTACTTAAACTTTTTTTGTCAATCCAGCTTCCATTTATGTACTGCAAATTTTCTTCTCGCGTTTTCAGTTTATATTACTACTTCCGGTTGCGAATGCTCGAAAATTGGAATAGCGCGTTGTATGGCTCGCTATATTCATGATTGGTGGTGTTTCTTAATTTATCAGCCTAAACTACGGGATATCGAAAACGGAAATAATTTATCAGCCTAAACTACGGTTTAACCCAATAATCATGGTGGTCAATAAAGATCGATTGATTGACTGATTGCACTTTGGATCACTTCACCCATGCACATTTAATTTAAGTAAACTCTTCAAAAGGTGATGTTATCAGCACAGAGAATGCTGCCTCATGCATTTCTAATGCTAATAAAAACAATTACGCGTCATCAACAAGTGAGTACTAAGCAGTTGACCAGTACCCAGTTAAAGTAAGGTTCAGATCATAGCAAAAAACACAAATATAACACAAACAGCGCTTGCGAACAAGCCGTTGCCCTGATTCTGACCATAATATTGGCGAGTTAGAAGTCTTGATAAAACGGCTACAAGACGAAAATGTGGAAGTCTGATTACAATTCAGATAAGTTAAAATTTTAGAATTGCAATTTAACCAATAACCATTGGTCTCACCTCATGGTTTTTTTAACGTGCAGTTCTACACAAAATGCGCGGTTGTAAATGAATTTGCGCAGGTGTAAAAGTAGTTAGGCTTATGTGCAGTGGAAATCATTAGAAGGCAATTGCAAGCTGGTTTACCACGGAAGACGAAGAACATGTGCAGTGACCCCCTGCCTATCGATTTTGGGTAGCGTTCTACAATGACTCGGTAGCAAGTAAGTGTATTTTTATAAATTCGATGAAAAATATTTCCTCACGAAATTGAAGCGGGATTTTGCGCGTGAGGGTCGGTTAGGGCTCAGGTTAGGCGCCGTGAGGGTCGGTTAGGGTTAGTTTTAGGGTTAGTGCAGTCATATATGCTGAAATTGAAGCTGGATTGATAAACAATAATTTTCAATGAAAAATGGCTGAAAAATTTTTCCTGACGAAATAGAAGCGGGATTTATCGAACAAATTATTGCCTAAAGAGAAGCTGGATCGATTAAAATTATTCTCGGCAAACTAGAAGTTGGATTTATTAAAGATAACAACGCTGCAACGATATCTACCGAGTCATTGTAGAACGATTTACCGAGTCATTGTAGAACGCTACCCGATTTTGTTTTTATTTAAGCGCCTGTGAATAAGCTGGTTCCCGTGACTTGACTTTTGTGGGCGCTGTAGAAGTCGATATTACGATAGTAAGATTACGAGTGAAAATAAGCAGGAGGGTAAAATAAAAATAATGTAAAAGTTGATGACCAAAAGTAATCAGTTTTTTCGTCGCCGACTTGCGACAATTCTCGAAGGAAATTTTCGCCAAACAAAGCCGTACTTCCTGGTTGTGCAGTTCTACAAATTTCTTTTTAAAAAGCGCTGTCTCACCCTTTGGCCTTTCCATGTTTTAACTTAAGTTTTCCGCTCTTAACAAGACCGTACGCATCCGCCATTTCTCAGAGTGACCGGAAGTCCAAAAATATACAACGGTAAGTAAGAAAACATGCAACAAAGTGAGCAGTTAGAAAGTCAGTAAAGTCCAGTGGAACTCAATACAATATAATACAATAAAACAACTGAGATTTGAAAATACCCTCCTTACAAAGCTCAGAAGTGCACATTGAAGCTCGACGGCCATTAAAACTATCTATGGATAGACTCAAACAGGAAAGTTTTCAGTTTAGAGCGAAAGACAGTCTAGCCAGAGGAGTTACGAACATATAAGGAGGCAGAGAGTTCCAGATGAAGGGACCAGAAAATGTGAAAGAACGCCGGCTAAAAACAATATGCGTACCAGAAACTACATACTTTCCAGCGGATATTGATCGAAGAAAAGAGCAACCTTTGACAGATCGAGTTACAAGCAGTGGCGTAACAATAGGGTAGACAAAGTCTAGGGGGCCCCGAGTGTATAGGCCCCAGAGGGGCCCCGAGTTCCTAGTTACGCCACTGTATAATAGTGATATACATTTCAATATTCACATTTTGTCTAGGGGCCCCCTAGTTCCTAGTTATGCCACTGGTTACAAGGTGTGATCATAGACAGTAAGTAGTAGGCCTATATGGCTAGGTGATCAGTGCATACTTTGTACATGAGTAGTGCCAGTTTGAAGCGAATGCGCTCACATACAGAAAGCCATGGTGTAGAGAGCGAAGAGCTGGCGTGATGTGCAACTCACAGGAAGATAAGCCTATGCACTTACTTACTTACGTGTTTAAGATGCTTTGATGAGTATTGCTCTTCAATAATTTATTGCACTGAGAATATATATATAAAGTCTTTCTGTCATTTATAATACAAAAACATTCCTATAAGATTGTCGCCTCAAGAGGCACTTCAGACAACAGTCTGCTATAGTGTGTCAACACTGGAGGATGTGTTAAAAGACGACACATTGTTGTAACAAATGCTTAACAAAAAAAAGGTTAAATTGAGAGATTCGATCTTTTATTTGAACAAAAGCAGCATTGAGAGAACTAATTCTCAATTTAAATAGAAGCTGGGCTGATAAGATAAATTCTGTTTTTAAATGAATTGTGGATTTATTACACTAATTCCATGCTTAGCCTAAGTCATTGCATGACTATAAACTTGGTGGCTGATGCCAATGTTATTGCTAAATAGAAGCTGGATTTATCCAAATACTTATCAATTTTATAGAGCATAATTATATTTAAGCAAAGCACTATTTCATGGCTCCAGGATTTATTTAGGTAAATAACACGTATCTCTTATTCCAGCTTCTTTGTCGCAATGAACATTTTGCTGTGAACCATTTTATGTCGAACTTAATATTATAATATATTTTTTTACTAGACTATGATTATTAAAGCTAACATTTCACGCTAATCCTGTAAGAATGTGCATCCTTCTTAATGACAAAATTAAATCCTTATCTAATAAAAAGTGATTAAAGTAACGAAAGTGGTTCCTAATCCAACAAGAATGCAAACACAACATGCAGAAAAAAGTTAAATTTAATTTCACAAAATGTGCAAAAGTTAACAGTTTCATGCATCTATCTGTATAGGAGTATTGATGTACCTATGTGTTTATAATTCAGCAGACAAGTATCCAAAGATTGCAACCCTATAAGGGAATACATTTTGAGATCCGGAGGCACATTAACAGCTAAAATGGCATATTAATTTTGATCGTCAGCAAATGTGCACTGTCCTATATCTACAGCATACACAAAGCACTTACAGGCAGGACTGTCTGAATAATATGGTACACCAAAATACTTAATGTCATCCTATTTTGTAACATAAAATGACAGCCAGCAGGAATTTGTCTCTATCTTTCTCAACACACCAACTATGCACCTTATTTATTAAATAAAGACACAAATAAGTGTCTCAATCATTCCTCGGCCTTTAACTACATATAAACATCATCATGAACTGTGGGATTATCGCCCGTAGGTTTCTGACGCCATTTTCACCATGTTCTTCCACTCTTCCCTTTCCAGTGCGATGTGACTCGGCTGTTGCAGTGATGTTCCGCACAAGTCTGTTAAATCATCTGCCTATTCTCTATGAGGTCGCCCTCTTTTGTGTCGTCCGTCCATCATTCCAAACACCAATGTCTTTATTTACCTGTCATTACTCATGAATTCGGCGTATGTGACCAAACAGACCCAGTTATCTCCGAATTATTCTCTGCATCATGTTTACATTGAGGTGTATCCGATTTTACAGTTCTACGTTAGTTACTTTCTATGTTCACACTATTCCCTAAATCCTCCTATAGCATTTTCTTTCAAAAGCTATTATTCTTTTCTCAATATCTTTTGTTGTTACTCAAGCCTCACAACAATATAACTTGCTGCTAAAAATCGCATGTTCTTAGGACACTCAGTTTAGTTTCTTGCTTTATGGCCCTGCTCGTCCAGATCTTGTCCATAGTTTTAGTGCTGTCGTCGCCTTTGCAATTCTGACCATTACTTCCTTCCTACAATCTAGATCGTACGTCATGTTGCAACCGTGAACTTTCGACGTTTTCTAATCGATTCCGTCTACAACTATCTGCTTTGTTAAATTCCAATCGCCGAGTACCATTGTTTTTGTCTTATCGAAATTCATCGTGAGAATGTTACCATTATCTCTTTCCTTCTTCATCCAACGCCTGCACTGTGTATTCTAATCTTTGCACGTTTTCTCCAATCAAGTCGATATCATTGGCAAAGCATAAGCATAGATTGTTGATTATTTCACCACTAATCGATACACCACTTTTCCCTGATTTTTTTCCAGTAACATTTCTAAGTGTGTGATGAAGGTGTATGGCGATATTGTGTCCTTGACTTGTGCATCTGCTAGTGTTAAACCAGGATTCAGTTTCTCCACATACTCTGACTGCTGCCTCTGCATTGCTGTTTATTTCCTTGAAGAGATGAGTAAGTTTGCAATCCACACCATTTGATTCCAAAACTGCCCACGTTACCCTCTGACAATGGTGCCGAACACTTTTTGAAGTCTATGAAGTAGTTGTAGATCTTTTTACTCTTTCTACCGACCTTTTCTCCTATCACCGTAATGTTAAAATCTGTTGTACATATACCTGAAATAATAAATCAGCATATGTCACTAAAGAAGTTGTCAGCTGTAGAAAGACAATGACCAGAACAATGTTCTAGAAATTCCTTCTCATTTTCAAGCATTTCGTCACATATACCACATCCAAATGATTTCTCCATAAACGGTTCTGCATCCTCAAGCGATTTGATTTTGGCAATCTTTGCAAGAGGGCTTCTTTTCTCATTGGAATCAAGATGCATGCTTACTGACAAACTTTCATGTGGTTTATCCATGACGCATGTGCTACTTGATGAAACCAATTGAAAAGATTGGTCAGAAGATGATTGTATCCCAGCATCAAGCTTAAACTGTCTGGTTGACAAACTCCTCTTACAATGTGGTTTACTCCAGGTGTGCAGCTCCTCGTCCATATGAGATCGTCTGTGTCTCATTAGATTTCCATGATCAGTGAATCTTTCATCACAAGCTTCACATTTTTCTCCAGTATGTGTTCTCATGTGTATTTTTAGATTACCAGTTTGAGAAAATGATTTACGACATAATTGACATTTGTATGGTTTCTCTCCAGTATGAGATCTCATGTGTGTTTTTAGACCATTACCCATAGTAAATGATTTATGGCATAACTGACATTTGTATGGCTTCTCTCCAGCATGGAATCTCATGTGTGTTTTCAGACCACTACCTGAAGTAAATGATTTCTGACATAACTGACATCTGTATGGTTTAACTCCAGTATGTGATCTCATGTGTATTTCCAGATGAACACGTTGAGTAAATGATTTAAGACAGAGCTCACATATGTATGGTTTCTCTCCAGTATGTGATCTTATATGTGTTCTCAAATCACCACTTGCAGTAAATGATTTATGACATAACTGACATTTGTATGGTTTCTCTCCAGTATGTGATCTCATGTGTTTTTCCAGATGTCCACATTGAGTAAATGATTTCCAACATAACTGACAACTGTATGGTTTCTCTCCAGAATGGGATCTTAAATGTCTTCTCAAATCACCACTTGTAGTAAATGATTTATGACATAACTGACATTTGTATGGTTTCTCTCCAGTGTGTGATCTCATGTGTGTTTTCAGATTTCCACATTGGGTAAATGATTTATGACATAACTGGCATTTGAATGGTTTCTCTCCGGAATGGGATCTCAAGTGTTTCTTCAGATTATTACTGTTAGTAAGTGACTTATGACATAACTGACAATTGTATGGTTTCTCTCCAGAATGGGATCTTATATGTGTTTTTAATTCACCAGTTGTAGTAAATGATTTATGACATAACTGACATTTGTATGGTTTCTCTCCAGTATGTGATCTCATGTGTCTTTTTAGATGACTAGTTTCAGAAAATGATTTATGGCATAACTGACATTTGTTTGGTTTCGCTCCAGAATGGGATCTCATGTGTGTTTTTAGATGACCAGTTTGAGAAAATGATTTATGACATAACTGACATTTGTATGGTTTCTCTCCAGAATGGAATCTCAAATGTGTTTTTAGATTACTACTATCACGAAATGATTTCTGACATAACTGACATCTGTATGGTTTCTCTCCAGTATGTGATCTTATATGTGTTTTCAAATGACAACTTGTAGTAAATGACTTATGACATAACTGACATTTGTATGGTTTCTCTCCAGTATGTGATCTCATGTGTGTTCCTAGATTTCCACATTGAGTAAATGATTTATGACATAACTGGCATTTGAATGGTTTCTCTCCAGAATGGGATCTCAAGTGTTTTTTTAGATTACAACTTGTAGTAAGTGATTTATGACATAACTCACATTTGTATGGTTTCTCTCCGGAATGGGATCTCATGTCTGTTTTTAGATAACTACTGTCACTAAATGATTTGTGACATACTGACATTTGTATGGTTTATCCACAGTATGGGAACTTATGTGCGTTTTCAGCTCAATACCTGAAGTGAATAATTTCCGACATAACTCACATTTCTATGGTTTTTCATCGGTACGGGATCTCTCTTTCAGATGACCAGTTTGAGAATAATTTCTGACGTAACTTTCACATGTATAATTTACTTTCAGTACATGCTCCTATATTGTGTTCGGAACGCAACACTTAGTCTTGAAAATGATTTCGAAAATAGGTGCCACATATAGTGGTGTATTTACAGTATGCATTACTCCATGCCTTTTTCAGATAACTTCCATGATGAAACGATTTCTATCATAACTGAATGTTGCATGATTGCTGTCCAGTTCGTGTCCTCACAGTATTTATCAGAAAGTCACTTTGAGCATGCGAATTTGTGGTATAATATGTGATGAAGAAATGATTCACCACATGACTTGAATTTAAATTAGTTTTCTTCGGTCCAAGTGGTCTCCATTTGAAAGCAAATGCTTGTAGAAACACTGCCTGCCTTTAGTAAAACAAGTGAAACTTTTCACATGCCTCTTGCATCAATGATAGTCTTAAAATTTCAAATAATTTGAAATTACTCAGACAGATGTCATATCGAAGACATCCAAGATTCTGTAGAATAGGACACTCCGGCTTTATAATTTAGTAGCAATGTTATCTGAAGATGAAATAATCGATGACAGAAAGATGTTTTGAAAGAAAAAAATGGATTCAGGTGCTCTTAAAAGATTTCCATTCAGATGCTCTCATATAATGTGGCTCACTATCGTGAAGAGAAACTTCAGGCACCTACAAAAATTAACACAAGCAACATCTCATAATAGATAATCTAAAAACATAAAAGCATCTCATTACTGTTTATAATTGCTGTCACATAAAGGTCTGTAGGATTTCCAATTCAATGAAGAGTTAGTACATGCAAGTATGCCGTATGCGGAGGTTTCGTCAATGGACAATTTGTCCACAAGCGGCTCTTCACACCGAATAAATTGAATAAATCCAGCTTCCGTTTAGATACGCGTTCAATTAATCGTTCAAGCATCTATTTGAGCAAGAACTATTCTTCCTAGATCAACTTCGATTTTTGAAAGAATCTGTTTCATTATTGCAGCTTCTATTTAACCAAAAACTAGCTTTTTTCATCAAATTTCATTAAAACTATATATCTTTATCCCAAAACTTATCTGAAGTTAAGCTACGAAATCTTTTCATGAACCACACTCCCACTTAAAGAAAAAACATATTTTCTTTAATCCCACTTTCACTTTACAAGAATTCTTTTCATCAATCCGTTATTACTCAACTACCGCTGGACGAATTGTCTGTGGATGAATTGTCCATTAACGAAACATTGGCGAAAGAAGTATTGGGGGGGCCCGGTAGAGTAGTGGTTAACACGCTGGCCAAGAGTGCGAGAGGTAGTGAGTTCGAGCCCCCCGTTGGGCGGATTTGCTTTGTAGGCTGCTATTAGCGCCGATTATTGCAGGCGGTCTGCTCAGTTAGTGTAGTTAAGATTTGTGTATTCTGTGATCTCCGTTCTTGTGAATTGTTTAAATTGCATAAGTGTATATTGTAACCGTTTGCGGTGTGTCAAACCAGATTGTTAATAAAGAGAATATTAAAAAAAGTATGTCAAGCATTGAAGGATGATTTTATGTATAATTAGAGATTCACATCAGCTATGTGCAGAGCATCTAAAATTATTGAACAAATAGTTAAAAATCATGTACAAAACTCACTTCTGCTCTAATTCACTAAATTCTAATTCAGCAAGCATGTTATGAGTTTCATTCAACAGAATTTATTCTCTTTGTTGTTCATGACATCCCGAGCACAATCGTAAAAGTTCTGCACGATTATGCCTACAGCACTTGTTCCTCCTGATAGATCTGCTGCTTTGATTGTGTAGCCATATACACTTTTTAATATGCACTGATAGCAGGGAAAGTCATACTTATAACAGAGAATTGGCTTCTTCTTACTTAAAATGGTATTTATCCCACGGTTTTCTAACATATGTGTCATTTAGAGCTCGGCGACATACAATCTATTGCTCATAATGTATATCACAGCAATAGGCATATAAATTGTATTTAATTGAAGATAATTGCTCACCAATCCAGCATCGATTTCGGCAAGATTGTTTTCCTAAATATCACTTCACTTCTATGTAAAATAATTTTAATCATTCCAACTTCTATTTAGCAAGAACTCTTTTTTCAATCCGACCTGAAGCCTATTCGACCAACGCTGAAAGCCATTCAATGATCAATTTAACTTACTACGCTGACATACACGCTCACCGAATTCATTTTATCAATAAAGTTGAATCGAAGCTGGATTGATGAAGAATGATTTCTAAATTCTAATTCATACAAGTTAAGTTAATGAGAAATAATTGCTGCATAAATAGAAGCGGGATTGACAAAACGAATTCGGTAATCTATCGCTTTAGCGGAACAAATCATTCACCACTACATGGGTTTTCACAGTGGTAGCGCATAATGTATTGCTGGAAAAATCTCGATAACTAGAAACCGAATGCCGAAAATAATTTGTATCTGAATAAAATTGGGATGGATGAAAAGATAAATGCTGAAATTTGAGTTGTATTCATGAACAATAATTATTATTTAACTAGAAGTTGGATTCATAAAAAAATTTGCACAAACGAAGGCTGGAATGATGAAAGAAATTTTTGATTAAATGGAAGCTGGATTGATAAAAAATCATGCCAAAGTAGAAGTCGTATTGATAAAATATAATCATGCTGCGCCAGTCGAATACAGTTCAATAATTTAGTTATTTATTCCGTTAAAGTGATAGATAACCAACGAATTCTTGCCTAAACATGAGAAGAACTACCAAACTATAAGCCGGACTGATTAATATTAACAATGTTGCAACGAGCCAAAAATTTATTATGCTAAGATACACGTCTACGGCGAATTCGTCCCTAAGCGGCAGATGGGCCGATGGGGATTCTGGACAAACAAGAAGATGGACTGATTAAAAATAATAACTCTGCAACTAGCGAATAACTTGCGTCAACATTAAAATTTTTACGTTTACCAAAGCACGGCGCATACGGTGAACAAGAATCTAACCAGGTCTGCGATTAAAGTACAATTCTACATAATCTGGTTTAAACAGTCATCAGCACAAAATGGCGAGCGATTAAAGCAGTTCGATATAATGACAATAATAATGCAAGCTGTAATATACATGAAAGTATGTCGTGTCATCTAGCGAATACATTTTAAGTAAGTAAGTAAGTATATACTTTAATGGACCGCCTGCAAACGCACTGCGGGAACATCAATCAGTTATGAACAACAATGAATATATATATACATAACTAAATAATCAATAGGCCTAATAAAGTATAAGTGAAAATGCAGTTAATTTTGTTGTTACATAAAGTATGCTAAATAGCAGAATAAACATTTCGATAGTCATTTATATATCATTCGTGTAATAAAACCTTTCCTAGTTAAGGTATCAGCATATGGAATCTCTCGATTGTGTGATCGAGGGCGGAGGGAGTAAGTAACATACTTTATAGGAGGAAACAGGCAATTAAGAACATGATTAGGATTGTAAAGCACAGACGACAAAAGAGAGAAGTCAGCACGGCCACAGAGGTCATCAAAAGACTTCTGGTCTTCAGGCAAATACTTGTGTCGGACCATTTTACGTATTATTGAGTTAATACGCGTTCGCTGTGCAGTATTAGCAAAACCATACCATGCAGGAGAAGCATAGAGAAGGCGGGCCAACGTTGTGGCCCGAACAACGTCAAACAGGCGAAGATCCGCGAGTCCATGTGAAATAAGAATGCGTATTGCGTAGAGCGATTGGTTGGCCTTAATACAGATACGATCAATATGCAAGTCAAAGTTAAGCTTATTCGTAATTGTAACTCCTAGGATGACAGATTTTGTCACCCTCTCCATACCAGGTATAGGAGGAGGGAGATTGGTTAGCTTTGACCTTGGGCGACTAGTTATCATCTCCTTAGATTTACCATGGTTGAGGTTGAGGTTACTAGTAAGAGCCCAGATAGCAACATTGTCGAGTTCAGAAGAAGTGGTAGCAATAGGCCTAGCAGAAGCAGGAATTAAGATGTAGCTGTCATCTGCGTATTTCAGAAGACTATTACTACGGTGGACTGGTGTAAGACCTGAAATGACTACCACAAAATCATCCGGTCCAAGTCCCGAGCCCTGAATAATACTTGCGTTAATCTTAATTTTAACAAATCTACAGCCGCAAAGTTTAAAATGCGACATAGATTTCATAAGGCAGCACGTACTCTTGCAATGTAGTCTTTGAGAAAGGCTTCTCTAACCTGATATTGGATGACATCAACATCTGCATTAACACTCGAGTGCCCAAGGTATTTTTTCTTACACGAAGGCCCAAGGGGGGTCCGCGCGGACCCCATCGTTTTCATGGTAATATCTTGAGAATGGATTGGAATATATTTACAGAATTTAGTTCTATGTATTCCCAGATGAATTTGCAATCGATTGATGTATCTTATACCACAATAACACCACCTGGTGTAAAATAATAGTGTAAAATCTCTTGATACACATTTATGCTTGCTTGCGTCATTTACCGAAGGAAGTCTATCGTTTTCATGTTAAAATCTTGAGAAGGGATTTTAATATCATAACAGAATTTAGTTCTATGTAATCCAAAATGAATTTTCAGTTGACTGATGTATCTTATATCACAATAGCACCACCTGGTGCAAAATAATAGTGTAAAAATCTCATGATACACAGTATAATGCTTGCTTGCGTCATTTACCGAAGGAATAGCAGCAAATCTTGCGGTACCCTTAGTATACGATGTGGTTGTGGGGTACAGGGTTGGACAATACTCACGCAAAATATACCATTCGATGCCCAAATGGTTGCTCTAGGAATACCTAAAAGCATTTTTGCATATCAATAGAAGTTAAAAAGTTATCCTGAAAAAACGGGCCTGGGGTCCGGTCGGACCCCCCCTTGGGCACTCGAGGGTTAAATGCTTCTCAAACTATAATGCAAAGATCGATACTCGCATCCTCATGTCGTAGGCTACTGTTGATAGTCTTCGTCTTCTTGTTGCAAGAACCTTGCAGGACTGTCAATTTCCCAGCATTGGCGCTCGCTGTGGATGGTCCCTCCATTTGGAATGAACTCCCTCCCATACTCGTGACTAAACAAATTATCCATTTTTCAACGGTCTCTCTTTAAAAGGAAGGTTGCCAATAAAAAAATCATTAAGCTGTTCGTCCAATTCAATAATAGCAAAAGTGGCTCTTGCGTGATAATTGCTGAACATCTTTGAGTTTCGAGAAACGATGCAATATTTTAGCCTAATTTAACTGAACCATTGTGACGAAATTGCTCTTCTTATAAACACTTCGGAAACTGAATGAGGTGATGCTACATGTAGGCTGTATGAATTTCATACGGCAAATCCTTTTCTATTAGCACTGCATCTGCTGCCGCATAGCCTATATAGTTCCCGCGACTTGGCTTTTGTGGGCGCTGTAGAAGTCTCGAGATTACGATTGAATATAATTATAGCCACAGCTAAATAAAAGTATGTCTTGTCCCCGATGTGCATCAGTAGGAAACTACGTAGGTCGTAGGGCACTGTAGGATGCTACATCATGATTAATGTCTTAATCCAAAATTATCTAATATTAGAGAGGCATCAAGAAGATATAGACTGCGAGTGAGCGATAGAGACAGAGATCGAGAGACAGAAAAAGAAACAGAGATAGACAGAGATGCAGAGAGTGTGTGTGAGAGACATACGCAAGCGCGCGCAAAACAAGGCGAATATTATTGCAGGCATTTTTAACGTTCGACTTGATGGGGTAGAGCGTTGTCAACCAGATGGAGGCTGACAGCAGATTGATGTGTATCTGAATCATAAATGTATCTTAATTTTAAATCAACATACAAATAAGCCTGCCACTGAGCGTTCGGTTGACAATATGTAGGTGACCTGTCACCTATAGACCGACACCCCAGCTCGATTTATAAAAAAGTAATAAAGCCAACTTCTATTCAATCAAAGCATTATTTCATGACTCCAATTTTTAATCAAGCAAAGAAAATGTGTCTCTTACTCCAAATTCTTTGTCGCACTGAACCATATGATGTTGAACCCATTATTATCATCTATCTCCTGTGAGACAATAATTATTAAACCTAATAATTGATCAGAGACCCATGAAATCATGGAACAGCAATTTAGGAAGCACACTAATGATGAAAGAATGTGCATCCTTCTTAATGACAAAAATAAATCCTAACCTAATAATAAGTAGAATATTAACGAATGTAGTTCCTAGTACATTGAATCCAAACACAAAATGCAGAAAAAGTTAAAATTTAATCTCACAAAATGGTTCAAAAGCTAACAGCTTCATACATCAATCTCTACATGAAGCAATGATGCATGTGCTTATGATTCAACAGACAATTATTCAAAGATTGCAAACCTAAAACAGAATACTTTTTTATATCCGAAGGGGCCTAAACAGCTAAAAATGGCATATTTGATCGTCAGAATATGTCCAGTGTCACACATCTATGCACAAAGCATTCATAGACAGGACTTTCTGAGTAATATGGTAGACCAGAATGCTTCATGTCAACATATGTAAAATAAAACGACAGCCAACAAGAATTTGTCTCAATGTTTCTCAACACACCAACCATGCACCTCATTTAAAAGACACACATAAGTGTCTTAATAATTCCTCGACCTTTAACTACATATACCAAGAATCACAAATCAGCAAAGGCCAATAAAGAACTTGTCAGGTGTAGCAAGAGAATGAACAGAACAATGCTCGAGGAATTCTTTCTCATTTTCAAGCATTTCGTCACATATACCACATCCAAATGATTTCTCCATAAACGGTTCTGCATCCTCAAGCGATTTGATTTTGGCAATCTTTGCAAGAGGGCTTCTTTTCTCATTGGAATCAAGATGCATGCTTACTGACAAACTTTCATGTGGTTTATCCATGACGCATGTGCTATTTAACGAAACCAATTGAAAAGATTGGTCAGCAGATGATTGTATCCCAGCATCAAGCTTAAACTGTCTGGTTGACAAACTCCTCTTACAATGTGGTTTACTCCAGGTGTGCAGCTCCTCGTCCATATGAGATCGTCTGTGTCTCATTAGATTTCCAAGATCAGTGAACCTTTCATCACAATCCTCACATGTGTATGGCTTTTCCACAGAATGAATTTTTGCATGATGCATGAGAGAACGGACTCCAGTAAATGATTTATGACATAACTGACATTTGTATGGTTTATCTCCAGAATGGGATGTCATGTGTTTTTTTAGATTACTACCTGTAGTAAATGATTTATGACATAACTTACATTTGTATGGTTTCTCTCCAGTATGTGATCTCACGTGTGTTTTCAGATTTCCACATTGAGTAAATGATTTATGACATAACTGACATTTGTACGGTTTCCTTCCAGTATGTGATCTCATGTGTGTCTTCATATGACCACTTTGACTAAATGATTTCCGACATAACTGACAATTGTATGGTTTCTCTCCAGTATGTGATCTTATATGTGTTCTCAAATCACCACTTGTAGTAAATGATTTATGACATAACTGACATTTGTATGGTTTCTCTCCAGTATGTGATCTCATGTGTATTTCCAGATGTCCACATTGAGTAAATGATTTCCGACATAAGTGACAACTGTATGGTTTCTCTCCAGAATGGGATCTTAGATGTGTTTTCAATTCACCACTTGTAGTAAATGATTTCTGACAGAACTGACAATTGAATGGTTTCTCTCCAGTATGTGATCTCATGTGTCTTTTTAGATGACTAGTATCAGAAAATGATTTATGACATAACTGACATTTGTATGGTTTCTCTCCAGTATGTGATCTCATGTGTCTTTGGCGATTTCCAAATTGCGTAAATGATTTTTGACATAACTGGCATTTGTATGGTTTCTCTCCAGAATGGGATCTCAAGTGTTTTTTTAGATTACTACTTGTAGTAAGTGATTTGTGACATAACTGACATTTGTATGGTTTCTCTCCGGAATGGGATCTCATGTCTGTTTTAGATGACTACTGTCACTAAATGATTTGTGACATACTGACATTTGTATGGTTTATCCACAGTATGGGAACTTATGTGCGTTTTCAGCTCAATACCTGACGTGAATAATTTCCGACATAACTCACATTGTATGGTTTTTCATCAGTACGGGATCTCTTTTTCAGATGAGCATTTTGAGAAAATGATTTCTTACGTAACTTTCAACTTTCACATGTATAATTTATTTTCAGTACAAGCTCCTATATTGTGTTCAGAACGCAACACTTAGTCAAATTATTTCGAAAATAGCTGCTGCATATAGTGGTGTATTTACAGTATACATTCCTCCGTGCCTTTTTCAGATAACTTCCATGATGAAACGATTTCTATCATAACTGAATGTTGCACGATTGCTGTCCAGTACGTTTCCTCATAGTATTTGTCAGAAAGTCACTTTGAGCGTGCGAATTTGTGGTGTAATATGTGATGCTTTTAATCAAAATTGGTTCATATTCACTGATAACATGCATGATTCACCACATGACTTGAATTTCAATTCCTTTTGTTCAGCCCAAGTGGTCTCCATTTGAAAGCAAATGCATGTAGAAACACTGTCTGACACTTTTCACATGTCTCCTGCATCAATGATAGTCTTCAAAATTCAAATAATTATATTGAAATTACTCACAGACGTCATATCGAAGATATTCAAAATTCTGTTGAATAGGACACTCCTCTCCTGCTTTATAATTCAGTAGCAGTGTTATCTGAAGATGAAATAATCGATGATAGAAAGATGTTTTGAAAGAAAAAAATGGATTCAGGCGTTCTTAAAAGATTTCCATTCGGATGCTCTCATATAATGTGACTCGCTATCGTGCAGAAAACTTCAGGCATCTACAAAAATTAACACCAGCAACATCTCATAATATTTCATCTCAAAACATAAAAGCATCTGTGAATTGCTGTCAAAAAAAAGATCAATACGATTTAATATAGAATGAAGTTAGTAATGTAAGTATGCCGTATGCGGACATTTCGTCAACGGACGATTTGTCCACAAGCGACTTTTCACAAGGAATTTTTTTTAATAAAACCAGCTTCCGTTTAGAAAGGCGTTCAATTAATCGCTGAAGCATCTATTTGAGCAAGACCTATTCGTCGAAGAGCAAGTTTGGAAAGAATCTGGTTCATCATTCCAGCTTCTATTTAAGCAAAAACTACATTTTTCATCCAATTTCCATTCAAACTATATTTCTTCATCTCAAAACTTATCTTTAAGCTATGAAATCTTTTCATCAAACCCACTTCCACTTAAAGAGAACATATTTTCAGTAGTCCAACTTTCATGTTACAAGAATTCTATTCATCAATCCATTTTACTCAACCACCGCTGGACGAATCGTCCGTTGATGAAACATCGGTGAACCAAGTCGGCTATGTCAAGCATCGAAGGATGATTTTATGTATATAATTACAGATCCATCATCCACATCACCTATGTACCGAGTATCTAAAATTATTGAACAAATAGTTAAGAATCATGTATAAACTCACTTCTACTCTACTCTAATTCACTAATCTCTAATTGAGTAAGCATGTTATATGATTCATTCAACAGAATTTATTTTCTTTGTTGTTCATGACATCCCTAGCACAATTGCAACTGCACGATTAGGCCTACAGCACTTGTTTCTCCTGATATAACTGCTGCTTTGATGGTGTAGCTATATTCACTTTTAATATGCACTGATAGGAGGGAAAGTCATGCCTATAACAGAGAATTGGCTTCTTACTTAAAATGGTATTTAACCCACGGCTTTCTAATAGATAGCCTCACTTAGAACTTGACGACCTACAATCTATTATTCACAATGTATATCACAGCAATAGACACATAACTTCTATTTAATTAAAGATCATTGTTCACCAATCCAACATCGATTTCGGCAAGATTGTTTTCATGAATCTCACGTCTATTTAAAATACTTTTAATCAGTCCAACTTCTATTTAGCAAGAATTCTTTTTCAATCCGAACTGAAGCCTATTCGACGAACACTAAAACCTATGCAACGAACAATTAACTTACTATGCTGAAATACACGCTTACCGAATTCATTTAATCAATACAGCTGAATCAACGCTGGATTGATAAAGAATGATTTTTAACTAATACAAGTTAAGTTAATGAGAAACAATTGCTGCATAAATAGAAGCTGGATTGACGAAGCGAATGTGGTAATCTATCGCTTTAGCGGAATAAGTCATTCATCATTACACGGTTTTCATAGTGGTAATGCATATTGTATTGCTGAAAAATCTCGAAAAATAGAAACCCGAATGGTGAAAATAATTTGTATCTTTAATAGATGTGGGATCGATGAAAAGATAAATTTGAGCCTGATTCGTGAACGAAAATTGTTATTTCAATAGAAGTTGGATTGTTAAAAAATCAGGCCAATGTAGAAGAAGGATTGGTAAAACAGGACCATGCCTGCGCCAGTTGAATAATTAATTCACTTATTCTTTAAATATGACAGATAACCAACGAATCCTTCCCTAAACAAAAATTTGGTCGATGAGGATAACTGCGAAACGGCATAACTCCGAACGGCCAAATTAAAATATATAGTCTATATCGTCAAATGTTGTAATTGTCACACAACAACTTGAGGTACTTTCCGAAAACATCAACTCGCCAATCCAGCTTCTATTTCATCAATTCTGCAACCTTCATCCAGCTTCCATTTCTTTATTGTTCTTTTAATTTAAATTCAGCTTCTATTTTAGAAAAAAACATTCATCCAGCTTCCATTTCTCTTTCTTTCTATTCGTGAATCCCTATTCTATTTCAGATCTATAAAAACTGTTAACCAGCTTCCAGCCTCTATTTAAACTACTATTATAGAGCTTTGATCCAGCTTCCATCTCTGAAGCGTTCTTTTCATCAACCCAGTTACCATTTTAGCCATAAGAAATCCTCATCCAGCTTCCATTTCTGAAGCATTTCTCACTGGCCTATGCGAGAGTTACCCCGTTTGGGACTTTCGTCGTGTTTTCGAGCAAACATTTTATGATTCCCTCAATTAAATGTGTTTTATTGTATATGTCGGCAAAACTCTGAAGTGCCTGCCATAACTACCGATTGAAGAAATTTAAAAAACAACGAAATCACATATTTTACGCGGAATTTACGCTGGTGACATGCTCAGTGGTGGGCGCAGTTTGAAAATAGCATGGAAAAACAGCAATTTTAATTTGGGACCGCCGTTCGCAGGTATGCCTGCCAAACTATAAGCTTAAGCCAGATTGATTAATATAATAATATTAACAATGTTGCAACGATCCAATAATTTATTGTCCTAAGATGCACGTCTACCGCGAATTTGTCCATAAGCAGAAGGTGGGTCGATGAGGATTCTTGACAAACCAGAAGTTGGACTAATTAAAAATAATAACCCATCATACGAACTCGCCAAAACTCCACCTCTCGCTATCTCCCCACAGGTCTTTCACTCAAAACTGAAAACATTGCTCTTTCAAAAATCCTATCCTGATTCGAGTGTAGGACATTTGATTCCATGGACAATTCCCCCGGACAAAACCCCCCCGGACAATTCCCCCCCAGGGTTGGACAATTCCCCCCCCTGTCGAACATATTGCGTGTAAGTGGTAAAACGGCGGTCCTAAGTGTCCTAAGTTGGATTGATGAAAAGATTTCTTGCTAAATAGAAGTCGGATTGATGCAAAGTAATTTTTACTTAAATGGAAGCTAGATTGATGAAAATGTTCTTGCTTAAATGAAAGCTGGATTGATGAAAATATTCTTGCTTAAATGGAAGCTGGATTGATGAAAATATTCTTGCTTAATATCCTTGTTTGGAGCTGGATGGAAAAAAAATTGTTATTTAGATAGAAGCTGGATTAAACGCGTTTTTGCCTAAATGGAAGCAAAGGGGGGAATTGTCCGGGGGGGTTAATGTCCTAGGCTAAATCAGGGGGAATTGTCCGGGGGGGGTGATTGTCCGGGGGGTTTGTCCGGGGGGGGAATGTCCGCGCCCCCTGATTCTTCCTCTTCTCCTCACATCCCCCGCCACTTCAACTCTAAACATCACCCACCTTAGCCGTCCATCTATCTGCCTGCCCGACTCTCTGGACTTGACCCGCTGCCTATCGATTTTGTTTTGATTGAGCGCCTGTGAATAAGCTGGTTCCCGCGACTTGGCTTTGTGGGCGCTGTAGAAGTCCCGAGATTACGATTACGATAACGCTGCAACGAACGAATAACTTGCGTCAACGTAAATTTGTTTACTTTTACCAAAGCAGGGCGCAGAAAATATAGTCAGTCTCATTTACGTAGCTATCACTAATTAAGTACCTTTATATAGCTATATAATCTAACCAGGTATGCGATTAAAGTAGAAGTTCTACATAATCTGGTTCACAGTCATCAGCACAAAATGGCGAGCGATTAAAGCAGTTCGCTATAATGACACTAATAATACAAGCTCTAATAATATATGAAAGTATGTCGTGTCATCTAGCGAATACATTTTAACCAACATACAACAGCAAAGTTTAAAAAGCGATATCGATTTCATATAGCAGCTCTCGTGCAATTGTAGTCGTTGAGTGTTAACAAAATCAAACATTATTTATAGACACCTATTCAAAAGGTGAATATATTTTTTAAATCATAAAATGACACATTTTTAGTAATACAGATATTTCAGCAGATTGTTCTCAACCATTATATAATAATGGTCTAATCTGTTTAGTCCATTTCAATTGATGTTTTTGTCATGCATGCCAGCAGAAAATAAAGTTGGTATTTCATTTCCTATTTTAATCCAGAGTTTAACTTACTTATAATCCTATTATTTTTTAATTAAAAAGGTGTCTAGAGGGAGCATCTTTCACCACTGCCATCCTCGTCACAAGGAGTTTCTACAATAATATTAGGCCTACAGCACTACAGCTGGGATACCCGTCGTTGCTCGGGAAATTTAGGATCCGCCCCGCTCCCCACACCATCCAACTCTACCCAACCCCCACCGATGTTACCCCACCACAGCCCGACCTCCACCGGTACGCCACCCGTGAAATTTGGTTACCTAATAATAAGTATACTAAAGTAACGAATGTGGCTCCTAATCCAACAAGAATGCAAACACAACATGCAGAAAAAGTTAAATTTAATTTCACAAATGTGCAAAAGTTAACAGAGCTCTTCATACATCTATCTGTATCGAAGTTTTGATGTAAATATACGTTTATAATTGCGTTTATAATTCAGAAGACAAGTATCCAAAGATTGCAACCTAAAACAAAGTAGGCTACATTTTGAGATCCGGAGGTAGGCTAGCCCTACTTCAACAGCTAAAATGGCATATTAATTTTCATCGTCAGCAAATGTGCACTGTCCTATACCTACAGCCTTCACAAAGCACTTACAAACAGGACTTTCTGAATTATAAGGTACACAAGAATACTTCATGTCCTCTTATTTTGTAGCATAGAATGACAGCCAGCAGTAATTCATTTGTCTCTAATGTTCCTCAACAAACCAACCATGCACATCATTTCTATAAAGACACAAATTAGTGTCTCAATCAGTCCTCGGCCTTTAACTGCATAATTTTTTATCAACATCATCATGAACCGTGGGCTCATCGCCCTTATGTGTCTGACGCCATTTACACCATGTTCTTCCACTCTTCACTTCCCAGTGCGATGTGACTCAGCTTGTGCTGCGATGTTTTGCACCAGTCTGTTAAATCATCCATCCATTCTCTATGAGCCTCTTTTGTTTCGTCCGTCCATCATTCCAAACACCAGTCTTTATTTACCTGTCATTACTAATAATTCGGCATATGTGACCAAACAGACCCAGTTTGCTCCGGTTTATCCTCTGCATCTGTTTTCCCTTGAGGTGTATCCGGTTTTATAGTTCTATGTTAGTTATTTTCTGTGTCCACACTATTCCCTACATCCTCCTATAGCGTTTTCTATCAAAAGACATTATTCTTTTCTCGATATCTTTTTGTTATTATCACCCAAGCCTCGCAAGTCGTAATCATAATAACATGCCGCTAAAAACGCATGTTCTTAGTACACTAAGTTTAACTTCTTGCTTTATGGTCTTGCTCTTTCAGATCTTGTCCATAGTTTAGTGCTGCCGTCGCCTTTGCAATTCTTACCATTATTTTCTTCCTGCAATCTAGAACATACATCATGTTGCAACCGTGAACTTTCGACGTTTTCTAATTGGATCCCGTCGACAACTATCTGCTTTGTTAGAATCGCCGAATACCAATGTTTTTGTCTTATCGAAAGTCATCGTGAGAACGTTACCATTATCTCTTTCCTTCTTCATCCAACGTCTGCACTGCGTGTTCTAATCGTTGCTCATCTTCTCCGATCAAGTCAATATCATCGGCAAAGGATAAGCTTAGATTTTGATATTTTCTCCACTAATCGATACACCATATTTCCCCTCTCTCTATGTGTGTGATGAAGATGTTTGGTGATACTGGGTGGCCTTGACTTATGTACCTGCTAGTGTTAAACCAGGATCCAGTTTCTCCACATACTCGGACTGCAGACTTTGCTTTGCTGTTTATTTCCTTCAAGAGATGAGTCAGTTTGCAATCCACACCATATGATTTCGAAACTGCCACGTTACCCTCTGACAATGCTGTCGAACGTTTTTGAAGTCTATGAAGCAGTTGTAGATCTTTTTATTCTTTCTTCTGACCTTTTCTCCTATAAGCCGTAATGCTAAAATCTGTTGTACATACCTGGAATTACAAATCAGCATAGATCAATAAAGAAGTTGTCAGGTGTAGAAAGACAATGACCAGAACAATGTTCAAGGAATTCTTTCTCATTTTCAAGCATTTCGTCACATATTCCACATCCAAATGATTTCTCCATAAACGGTTCTGCATCCTCAAGCGATTTGAACTTTGTAATTTTTGCAAGAGGACTTCTTTTCTCATTGGAATCAAGATGCATCTTTCTTAACATACGTTTGTGTGGTTTATCCATGACGCATGTGCTACTTGATGAAACCAATTGAAAAGATTGGTCAGAAGATGATTGTATCCCAGCATCAAGCTTAAACTCTCTGGTTGACAAACTCCTCTTACAATGTGGTTTACTCCAGGTGCGCTGCTCCTCGTCCATATGAGATCGTCTGTGTCTCATTAGATTTCCAAGATCAGAGAACCTTTCATCGCAACCCTCACATATGTAGGGTCTTTCTCCAGTATGGCTTCTCATGTGTTTTTTCAGGTTACCAGTGTGAGAAAATGATTTCCCACATAATTGGCATTTGGGTGGTTTCTCTCCAGTATGAGATCTTATGTGTGTTTTCAGATTCAGATTCGTGGTAAATGATTTATGACATAATTGGCATTTGTATGGTTTCTCTCCAGTATGGCTTCTCATGTGTGTTTTCAAGTGATTTCCCACAGTAAATGATTTATGACATAAATGACATTTGTATGGTTTCTCTCCAGTATGAGATCTCATGTGTGTTTTTAGGTCTCTATTCGCAGTAAATGATTTATGACAAAACTGACATTTGTTTGGTTTCTCTCCAGAATGGAATCTCATATTGTGTGTTTTCAAGTCCCTTCCCGTTGTAAATGATTTATGACATAACTGACATTTGTATGGTTTGTCTCCAGAATGGGATCTCATATTGTGTGATTTCAGCTCACCAGCTGTAGAAAATGATTCGTGACATAACTGACATTTGTATAGTTTCCCTCCAGTATGTGATCTCATATGTCTTGTCAGCTTACTACTTGCAGTAAATGATTTATGACATAATTGACATGTGTATGGCTTCTCTCCAGAATGGGATCTCAAATGTATTTTCAAATCACCACTCATAGTACATGATTTATGACATAAATGACATTTGTATGGTTTCTCTCCAGTATGGGTTCTCATGTGTGTTTTCAAAGCACTTCCCACATTAAATGATTTATGACATATTTGGCATTTGTATGGTTTCTCCCCAGTATGAAATCTCATGTGTGTTTTCAGATATCCATTTGTAGTAAATGATTTATGACATAAATGACATTTGTATGGTTTCTCTCCAGTATGGGTTCTCATGTGTGTTTTTAGATTACTACTCATAGTAAATGACATCTGACATAACAAACATATGTATGGCTTCTGTCCGGTGTGGGATCTCATATGTACTTTCCGCTCACTACCTGTAGTAAATGATTTATGGCATAACTGACATTTGTATGGTTTCTCTCCAGTATGGGTTCTCATGTGTGTCTTCATATGACCACTTTGACTAAATGAGTTCTGACATAATTGGCATTTGTAGGGTTTATCCCCAGTATGGGATCTCATGTGTGTTTTTAGCACACTACTCGAAGCAAATGATTTCTGACATAACTGACATTTGCATGGTTTTTCATCCGTATGGGATCTCTTTGAGCTTTCAGATGACATGTTGGGGAAAATGATTTCTGACATAACATCCACAAGCATAGCTTCTTTTTAGTATAGGTTCCAATAACTTAATTTCAGTACATGCTCCTATGTGCATTCAGATCACTACACTCAGTCAAATGACCTTTCGAACATAACTGATACCTATAGTGGTGTATTTACTGTCTGTGACAGTGGTTTTTTTAACGTGCAGTTGTACACAAAATGTGCAGTTCTAAAAGGATTTGTGCTGTTGTAGAAGCACTTCTGCACAGTTAAAAATAGCAAAAAAAGGTCCGATTGGAAGTAATTTACCATGGAAGATGGGAAAGAAAAGGAGTTGTGCAGTTCTAAAAATTCCTTAAAAACAGCCCTGGTCTGTGGTCTTCCATGCATTTTTCAGATTACCTCCATGATTAAATGATTTCTATCACAAATGAATTTTCATGGTCGCTCTCCAGTACGTTTCTGCATAGGATTTGTCAAAAGGTCACTTTGAGCATGTGAATTTGTAATGTAATATGTGATGCTTTTGATCAAAATTGGTTCATATTCGCTGATATAATCATCTGAAGCAGAAATGATTCACCACATGACTTGAATTTCAATTCCTTTTCTTCAGTCCATGTGGTCTTCCTTTGAAAGCAGATGCATGTAGAAACACTGACTGCCTTTAGTAAAACAAGTGAAACTTTTCACATGTCTCATGCATCAATAATAGTCTTCAAAATTCAAATAATTTGAAATTACTCAGACAGATGTTATATGAAAGACATCCTAAACTCTGTAGAATAGGACACTCATGCTTTATAATTCAGTAGTGCTCAATGTTACCTGAAGATTACAGAAAGATGTTTTGAAAGAAAAAATGGATACAGGCGTTCTAAAAAGATTTCCATTCAGATGCTCTCATATAATGTGGCTCGCTATCGTGCAGAGAAACTTCAGGCACCTACAAAAATTAACACCAGCAACATCTCATAATAGATCATCTCAAAACACAAAAGCATCCCATTAGTGTTTATAATTGCTGTCACCTGTCACATAAAAGTCAGCATGATTTCCAATTGAATGAAGAGTTAGTACATGTGCAAGTATACCGTATGCGGACGTTTCGTTAACGGATGATTTGAATAAATCCAGCTTCCATTTAGAATAGATACGCATTCAATTAATCGTTCTTGAAAGCATCTATTTGAGCAAGAACTATTCTTCGAAGATCAACTTCGAATTTGGGAAGAATCTGTTCCATCATTCCAGCTTCTATTTAAGCAAAAACTATCTTTTTCAGCCAATTTCCATTAAAACTAGATTTCTTCATCCCAAAACGTATCTTTAAGCTATGAAATCTTTTCATCAACCCCACTTCCATTTAAGGAAAACATAATTTCATTTATCTCACTTTCATGTTACAGGAATTTTTTTCATCAATCCGTTTTTACTCAACTACCGCTGGATGAATCGTCCGTTGATGAAACATCGGCGAACCAAGTATGTCAAGCATTGAAGGATGATTTTATGTATAATTACAGATCCACATCAGCTATGTGCATAGCATCTAAAATTAGTGAACAAATAGTTAAAAATCACGTACAAAATCACTTCTGCTTTAATTCACTAATCTCCAATTCAGCAAGCATGTTATGAGTGCCATTCAATGAAATCCATTCTCTTTGATGTTAATGACATCGAGAGCACAATCATAACTGCACGATTAGGTCTACAGCACTTGTTGCTCCTGGTACATCTGCTGCTCTGATGGCGTAGCCATTCACTTTTTAATATGCGCAGATAGCAGGAAAAGTCCTGATTATAACAGACTTGGTTTCTAAGTTATCCATTTCCGCCTTCTTACTTAAAATGGTATTTATTCCATGGTTTTCTAACAGATAGCGTCACTTTCGAGAACATTCGAACAATTTCGCTTATCAGCCATATGGGAAAGATCCTGATGACGATACTAGCAGAGAGACTACGAAACCACCTGGAGGTATACATATCGGATGAGCAGGCGGGGTTCCGCAAGAACAGGAGCACGACACAACAAATCCTCATGCTGAAGCTTATAGCAGAGAAAGCGAGGCGGAAAAACAAGAAGGTCTACAACTGCTTTGTGGATTTCAAAAAAGCATTTGACAGTGTAGACCAGGAGATCAGCTGGGCCACGTTACAATCATACGGAGTAGATGACAAACTGGTGGATTTGCTCCGAGACATTAATGGAACGTCACAAGCAGCGGTGAGAATGGAGGGAGAAATAGGACAGTGGTTCAGAACCAACAGAGGGACCAGACAAGGAGACCCAATATCACCGACAGTGTTCATAGCAGACCTTGAAAGAGCAATGGACAAGATCAGGGAAAGAGAGAGTGGAATAGCAGTGCACGGCACCCGAATTAACAACTTAAGGTTTGCAGATGATGTGGACCTCATAGAGGAAGACAAAACAGAACTGAAGTATTCGTTAGAACTACTAAATGAAGAAGCAAAAAAATTTGGACTTTCCATCAATATTAAGAAAACAAAAACCATGATATTCGGACTAAAGACCAGCGAACCTATTGTAAAAGTAGACGTCGAAATAGAAAACGTTGGAAACTTCACCTACCTAGGCAGCAACTTCACATTCGATTTGGATGGCGAAACAGAAGTCAGGACCCGCCTAGCAAGAGCATACACAGCCCTCAAATCGCTGGACAAAATATGGAGGAGCAGTACCATCAAGATGACAACAAAGATGAAGGTCCTCAATACCACAATCTTCAGCACAGCGCTTTATGGCTGCGAGACATGGGTGTACACCGCCTCCATAAAAAGAAGGATCCTGGCATTTGAGAACAAATGCTACAGAAAGATCCTGAGAATAAAATGGACGCAAAAAATAACCAACGAAGAAATATTTCAGCGAGTGGACAGGGCAGAAACAATCTTACAAAAAGCTATGAGACGCAAATTAGGGCTTTTCGGCCATATCGCCAGAATGACGGACGACAGAAAACTTAAGACTCTTGTTTTTGGAATAATGGACGGAAATAATAGGAGAGGCAGACCACATTGGGAATGGAAGGAGGACGTAGAGGATTGGTGTGATGACTCATTACAAAAGCTGTTCCACCTGGCCCAGGACAGAGGCGGTTGGCAGAAAAAGACGAAGTTGACACCTACGAGCATATGGCTCATGGCGAATGATGATGATGAGCGTCACTTAGAGCTCGGCGACCTACAATCTATTGTTCATAATGTATATCACAGCAATAGGTACATAACTTCTATCCAATTGAAGATTATTGTTCACCAATCCAACATTAATTTCGGCAAAAATGTTTTCACAAATCTCACTTCTATATCAAATAATTTCAATCAGTCCGACTTCTATTGGGCAAGAATTCTTTTTTTCCATTAGACCTGAAGCCTATTCGACCAACGCTGAAACCCATGCAATTAACTGACTACGCTGAAATACACGCTCACCGAATTTGTTTAATCTATAAAGCTGAATCGAAGCTGGATTGATGAACAATGGTTTTTAATTAAGTACAAGTTAAGTTAATGAGAAATAATTGCTGCATAAATAGATGTGGGATTGATGAAACGAATTCGGTAATCTATCGCTTAAGCGGAATAAATCATTCACCATCACATGGGTTTTCACAGTAGTAGTATATATTGCATTGCTGGAAAAAGCTCGCCAAATAGAAACCCGAATGATGAAAATAATTTTATTTTTATTTTTTATCTGAATAGAAGTGGGATCAATGAAAAGATAATTGCTGATATTTGAGTTGGATTCATGAACAATAATTGTTATTTCAATAGAAGTTGGATTGACAAAAAAGATGCACAAACGGAGTCTGGATTGATGAAAGAAATTTTTGCCTAAATGGAAGCTGGATTGAAAAAAAATCATGTCAATGTGGAAGTCGGGATTGGTAAAACATAATCATGCTGCGCCAGTCGAATGCGGTTGAATAATTAATTTATTGAACCGTTGAAGTGATAGATAACCAACGAATTCTTGCCTAAACTGAAATTTGGTCCATGAGAATAATTGAAAAACTATAAGCCAGATTGATTAACAATGTTGCAACGTGCAAATAATTTATTATGCTAAGATACATGTCTACCGCGAATTCGTCCCTAAGCAGAAGGTGGGCCGACGGGCATTCTTGACAAACCAGAAGTTGGATTGATAAAAAATAACAACGCTGCAACGAGCGATTAACTTGCGTCAACGTTAAAATTTTTACGTTTACCAAAGCACGGCGCATACGGTGAACAAGAATCTAACCAGGTCTGCGATTAAAGTACAATTCTACATAATCTGGTTTACACAGTCATCAGCACAAAATGGCGAGCGATTAAAGCAGTTCGATATAATGACAATAATAATGCAAGCTGTAATAATACATGAAAGTATGTCGTGTCATCTAGCGAATACATTTTAACCAATCTACAGCCGCAAAGTTTAAAATGCGACATAGATTTCACAAAGCACCACTCTTGCAATGTAGTCTTTGAGAAAGGCTTCTCTAACCTGATATTGGATGACATCAACCTCTCCATTAAATGCTCCTCAAACTATAATGCAAAGATCGATACTCGCATCCTCATGTCGTACTGTTGATAGTCTTCGTCTTCTTGTTGCAAGGACCTTGCAGGACTAGCTGTCAATTTCCCAGCATTGGCGCTCGCTGTGGATGGTCCCTCCAGTTGGAATTAACTCTCTCACACACTCGTGACTAAACAAATTATTCGTTTTTCAACGGTCTCTCTTTAAAAGGAAGGTTGCCGATAAAAAAAACATTAAGCTGTTCGTCTTATTCGATTATAGCATGATAATAGCGTGATAATTGCTGAACATATTTGAGTTTCGAGAAACGATGCAATATTTTAATTTAACTGAACCATTGTGACGAAATTGCTCTTCTTAATATGATGATGATGCTGTCCATCCTCATTTCTGAGGGTCGGCAGCTTCCTCCATTCCTCTCTGTCCTGCGCCCGTCTGACACAGTCCACGGGTGGTAATCCGGTCCAGTCATAGACATCGTCCATCCAATGCCTCCTTGGTCTTCCCCGTGCTCTGGTACCCTCAATTTGTTCTTGTACTAGCAGTGTCGATATGTTGTCTGCCCTCATCAGGTGTCCGAAGTATCGCAGTTTCCTTTTTGCACCCTCTCCAGCAGTCTCTGTTTCGGCCGCAGCTCCGCTAAAATCGAGGCATTTGTTCCGTGTTCCCTCCAGTCGACCTGCATCATTCTTCTATACGTCATCATCTCAAATGCCGTCAATCTTCTTCTATCCGCCGCCTTCAGAGTCCATGCCTCACTTCCATACAACGCCACTGACCACACCATTGCCTCCATAACCATCCTCTTCAGTGCATTTTCGACCGAACGATCTTTCCACAGGCAGTCCAGTGACCCCATCGCCGTCCGAGCCATCCCCAATCTAGCCTTGATTTCTCGGCTTCCGTCTCCAGTGTCATCTATCAACGCTCCCAGGTAGCGGAAAGCCTCAACCTGTTCTAGAGGTTCCCCATGTCTTCTTATAGACACCTCGAAAACTGAGTGAAGTGATGCTACATGTATATGAATTTCATACCGCAAATCCTTTTCTATTAACACTGCATCTGCTGCCGCATAGCCTATATAGTTCCCGCGATTTTGGCTTTTGTGGGCGCTGTAGAAGTCTCGAGATTACGATTGAATAATATTATAATTATAGCCACAGCTAAATAAAAGTATGTCTTGTCCCCGATGTGCATCAGTAGGAAACTACGTAGGTCGTAGGGCACTGTAGGATGTTACATCATGATTAATGTCCTAGTCCAAAATTATCTAATATTATAGAGAGGCATCGAGAAGATATAGACTGCGAGTGAGCGATAGAGACAGAGATCGAGAGACAGAAAAAGAAACAGAGATAGACAGAGATGCAAAGAGTGTGTGTGAGAGAGACATACACAAGCGCGCGCAAAACAAGGCGAATATTAGGCCTATTGCAGGCATTTTTAACGTTCGACTTGATGGGCTAGAGGGTTGTCAACAAGGCGGAGGCTGACAGCAGATCGATGTGTATCTGAATCATTAATGTATCTTAATTTTAAATCAACATACAAATAAGCCTGCCACTGAGCGTTCGGTTGACAATATGTAGGTGACCTGTCACCTATAGACCGACACCGCAGCTCGACTTATAAAAAAGTAATAAAGCCAACTTCTATTCAATCAAAGCATTATTTCATGACTCCAACTTTTAATCAAGCAAAGAAAATGTGTCTCTTACTCGAAATTCTTTGTCACACTGAACCATATGATGTTGAACCCATTATTATTATCTATCTCCTGTGAGACAATAATTATTAAATCTAATAATTGATCAGAGACCCATGAAATCATGGAACAGCAATTTAGGAAGCACGGTAATGCTGAAAGAATGTGCATCCTTCTTAATGACAAAAATAAATCCTAACCTAATAATAAGTAGATTATTAACGAATGTAGTTCCTAGTACATTGAATCCAAACACAAAATGCAGAAAAAGTTAAAATTTAATCTCACAAAATGGTGCAAAACCTAACAGCTTCATACATCAATATCTACATGAAGTATATAATGACGCATGTGCTTATGATTCAACAGACAATTATTCAAAGATTGCAAACCTAAAACAGAAAACTTTTTATATCCGAAGGGGCCTAAACAGCTAAAAATGGCATATTTGATCGTCAGAATATGTGCAGTGTCTATACACAAAGCATTCATATATGCAGGACTTTCTGAGTAATATGGTACACCAGAATGCTTCATGTCAACATATCGTGTAAAATAAAACGACAGCCAACAAGAATTTGTCTCAATGTTTCTCAACACACAAACCATGCACCTCATTTAAAAGACACACATAAGTGTCTTAATAATTCCTCGACCTTTAACTACATATACCAAGAATCACAAATCAGCAAAGGCCAATAAAGAACTTGTCAGGTGTAGCAAGAGAATGAACAGAACAATGCTCGAGGAATTCTTTCTCATTTTCAAGCATTTCGTCACATATACCACATCCAAATGATTTCTCCATAAACGGTTCTGCATCCTCAAGCGATTTGATTTTGGCAATCTTTGCAAGAGGACTTCCTTTCTCATTGGAATCAAGATGCATGCCTACTGACAAACCTTCATGTCGTTTATCCATGACGCATGTGCTACTTGATGAAACCAACTGAAAAGATAGGTCAGCAGATGATTGTATCCCAGCATCAATCTTAAACTGTCTGGTTGAAGAATTCCTCTTACAATGTGGTTTACTCCAGGTGCGTTGTTCTTCGTCCATATGAGATCGCCCGTGTCTCATTAAATTTCCAAGATCAGTGAACCTTTCATCACAATGCTCACATATGTAGGATCTTTTTCCAGTATGTGTTCTCATGTGTCTTGTCAGATGACCAGTTTCAGAGAATGATTTCCGACACAATTGGCATTTGTATGGTTTCTCACCAGTATGTGATCTCACGTGTGTCTTCATATGACCACTTTGACTAAATGATTTCTGACAGAACTGACAATTGTATGGTTTCTCTCCAGTATGTGATCTTATATGTGTTCTCAAATCACTACTTGTAGCAAATGATTTATGACATAACTGACATTTGTATGGTTTCTCTCCAGAATGGGATCTTATATGAGTTTTCAAACCACTATTTGTACTACATGATTTATGACATAACTGACATTTGTATGGTTTCTCTCCAGTATGTGATCTCATGTGTGTTTTCAGATTTCCACATTTAGTAAATGATTTCCGACATAACTGACAATTGTATGGTTTCTCTCCAGAATGGGATCTTATATGAGTTTTCAAACCACTATTTGTACTACATGATTTATGACATAACTGACATTTGTATGGTTTCTCTCCAGTATGTGATCTCATGTGTGTTTTCAGATTTCCACATTGAGTAAATGATTTATGACATAATTGACATTTGAATGGTTTCCCTCCAGAATGGGATCTTATATGCGTTTTCAAACCACTACTTGTAGTAAATGATTTATGACATAACTGACATTTGCATGGTTTCTCTCCAGTATGTGATCTCATGTGTATCCCAAGATCTCCACTTTGAGCAAATGATTTATGACATAACTGACATTTGTATGGTTTCTCTCCAGTATGTGATCTCATGTGTATTTTCAGATGTCCGCATTGAGTAAATGATTTCCGACATAACTGACAATTGTATGGTTTTTCCCCAGTATGAGATCTCATGTGTGTTTTCAGATTTCCACATTGAGTAAATGATTTATGACATAACTGACATTTGTATGGTTTCTCTCCAGTATGTGACCTCATGTGTTTTTCCAGATGTCCACATTGAGTAAATGATTTCCGACATAACTGACAATTGTATGGTTTCTCCCCAGAATGGGATCTTATATGTCTTCTCAAATCACCACTTGTAGTAAATGATTTATGACATAACTGACATTTGTATGGTTTCTCTCCAGTATGTGATCTCATGTGTGTTTTCAGATTTTCACATAGAGTAAATGATTTATGACATAACTGACAATTGTATGTTTTCTCTCCAGAATGGGATCTCAAGTGTTTTTTTAGATTACTGCTTGTAGTAAGTGATTTATGACATAACTGACATTTGTAAGGTTTCTCTCCAGAATGGGATCTTTTATGTGTGTTCAATTCACCACTTGTAGTAAATGATTTATGACATAACTGACATTTGTATGGTTTCTCTCCAGTATGTGATCTCATGTGTATTCCAAGATCTCCACTTTCAGCAAATGATTTATGACATAACTGACATTTGTATGGTTTCTCTCCAGAATGGAATTTCATGTGTCTTTTTAGATGACTAGTTTGAGAAAATGATTTATGACATAACTGACATTTGTATGGTTTCTCTCCAGAATGGGTTCTCATGTGTGTTTTTAGATTGCTACTATCACGAAATGATTTATGGCATAACTGACATCTGTATGGTTTCTCTCCAGTATGGGATCTTATATGTGTTTTCATACGACCACTTGTAGAAAATGACTTATGACATAACTGACATTTGTATGGTTTCTCTCCAGTATGTGATCTCATGTGTATTCCAAGATTTCCACATTGAGTAAATGATTTATGACATAACTGACATTTGTATGGTTTCTCTCCAGTATGTGATCTCATGTGTATTCCAAGACTTCCACATTGAGTAAATGATTTATGACATAACTGACATTTGTATGGTTTCTCTCCGGAATGGGATCTCATGTCTGTTTTTAGATGACTACTGTCACTAAATGATTTGCGACATACTGACATTTGTATGGTTTATCCAAAGTATATTTGTACAGCTCAATACCTGAAGTGAATAATTACCGACATAACTCACATTTGTGTGGTTTTTCATCAGTACGGGATCTCTCTTTCAGATGACCAGTTTGAGAAAATGATTTCTGACGTAACTTTCACAGGTATAATTTATTTTCAGTACATGCTCCTATATTGTGTTCAGAACGCAACACTTAGTCAAATGATTTCGAAAATAGCTGCTGCATATAGTGGTGTATTTACAGTATGCATTCATCCATGCCTTTTTCAGATAACGTCCATGATGAAACGATTTCTATCTAACTGAATTTTGTGTGATTGCTGTCCAGTACGTTTCCTCATAGTATTTGTCAGAAAGTCACTTTAAGCATGCGAATTTTTGATGCAATATGTGATGCTTTTAATCAAAATTGGTTCGTATTTGCTGATAACAGGAATGATTCACCACATGACTTGAATTTCAATTCCTTTTGTTCAGCCCAAGTGGTCTCCATTTGAAAGCAAATGCATGGAGAAACACTGTCTGCCTTTAATGAAACAAGTGAAACTTTCGCATGTCTCCTGCATCAATGATAGTCTTGAAATTTCAAATAATTTGAAATTACTCCGACAGATGTCATTTCGAAGACATCCAAAATTCTGTTGAATAGGACACTCCTGCAGCAGAGTCCTGCTTTTATAATTCAGTGGCAATGTTATCTGAAGCTGAAATAATCGATGACAGAAAGATGTTTTGAAAAAAAATGGATTCAGGCGTTCTTAAAAGATTTCCATTCAGATGCTCTCAAATAATGTGGCTCGTTATCGTGCAGAAAAACTTCAAGCACCTACAAAAATTAACACCAGCAACATCTCATAATAGATCATCTCAAAACATAAAAGATCTCTTTACTGTTTATAATTGCTGTCACATAAAGGTCAGAATGATTTCCAATTGAATGAAGAGTTAGTACATGTAAGTATGCCGTATGCGGACGTTTCGTCAACGGACGATTTGTCCACGGAATAAATTGCATAAATCCAGCTTCCATTTAGGTGTGCGTTCAATTAATCATTCTAGCATCTATTTCAGCAAGAACTATTCTTCATAGGTCAATGTTGGAAGGAATCTGTTTCATCATTCCAGCTTCTATTTAAGCATAAGCAAAAACTACCTTTTTCATCCAGTTTCCATTAAAATTATATTTCTTCATCTCAAAACTTATCTTTAAGCTATGAATTCTTTTCATCAACCCCACTTCCATTTAAGAAAACATATTTTCATTAATCCCACTTTCATGTTACAAGAATTCTTTTCATCAATCCGTGTTTACTCAACCACTGCTGGACAAATAGTCCATGGGTGAATTGTCCATTGACGAAACATTGGCGAAAGAAGTATGCCAAGCATTGAACGATGATTTTATGTATAATTAGAGATACATATCACCTATGTACAGAGCATCTAAAATAACTGAACAAATAATTAAGAATCATGTACAAACTCACCTCTACTCTAACTCACTAATCTCTAATTATTCAGTCAGCATGTTTTGAGTTTAATTCAACATAATTTGTTCTCTTTGTTGCTCATGAGCACAATCGTAAATGCACGATTAGGCATACAGCACTTGTTCCTCCTGATATATCTGCTGCTTTGATGGTGTAGTCATAATTATTCACTTTTTAATATGCACTGATAGCAGGGAAGGTCATACTTATAATGGTTCTAGGACAAAATGGTACGGACAAAACGGTACGGACATAACGGTATGTTTAAATAGAAGCTGTTTTGCTGAAACTGAAGGTGGATGGCTTTTTTGTGGTTGAAGTAGAGCTCTAGCGAATAAAAAAAGTTTGAGAAAACGAGGCTGGATTGGCGAAAAAAATGAGAAATAGAAGCTGAATTGATGTCTTTCATTCAAGTGCTTCATGATGTATCCAGCTTCAATTTCAGCCATAAGATTCCTTAAATCAAACTCCATTTGTAATGCATCTTTCATTAATCCAGCTTCTATTTCAGCTTTGAAAATACCCTGATATGGCTTCTATATCTAAAGCGTTATTTTCATCAATCCAGCTTCCATTTCATATATAAAAATATCCATGCAGAGCCTTCATCCAGCTTCCATTTCACATGCGTCTTTTCATTAATCCAGCTTCTATTTCATATATAAAAATTAACTAAGCCTGCTTTCATTTCAACCATACCATTTTGTCCGTACCATTTTGTCCGTTACCATTTTTTCCAGTCACCGCTTATGACAGAGAATTGGCTTCTTCTTACTTAAAATGGTATTGTTCATAATGTATATCACAGCAATAGGCACATAACTTCTATTTAATTATAGATTATTGCTCACCAATCCAACATCAATTTCGGCAAGATTGTTTTCATAAATCTCACTTATATTTCAAATAATTTCAATAAGTCCGACTTCTATTGAGCAAGAATTCTTTTTCCATCCGACCCGACGCCTATTCGACCAACGCTGAAACCCATGCAATGACCAATTAACTTACTATGCTGAAATACAGGCTTACCGAATTTGTTTAATCTATACAGCTGAATCGAAGCTGGATTAATGAACAATGGTTTTTAATTAAAAACAAGTTAAGTTAGGGAGAAATAATTTCTGCATAAATATATGCGGGAATGATTAAATGATTTCGGTAATCTATCGCTTTAGCGGAATAAATCATTCACCATCACATGGGTTTTCACAGAGGTAGTATAAATATTGTATTGCTGGAAAAAGCTCGCCAAATAGAAACCCGAATGGTGAAAATAATTTTTATCTTTAATAGAAGTGTGATCAATGAAAAGATAATTGCTGAACTCTGAGTCGGATTCGTGAACAATAATTGATATTTCAATAGAAGTTGGATTGATAAAAAAATCATACCAATGTAGAAGTATGATTGGTAAAACATAATCATGCTGCGCCAATCAAATACAATTGAATAATTAATTCACTTATTGCATTAAAGTGATAACCAACGAATCCTTGCCTAAGCGGAAATTTGGTCGATGAGGATAACTTCAAAACTAAAAGCCAGATTGATTAATATTAACAATGGGCAAACGTGTATTTAGCATCGTAAATTATTCGCTTGCTGCAGCATTGTTATTTATAATCAATCTAACTTCTAGTTTGGCGAGAATCCTTTTCATCGATCAAGCTTCTGCTTAGGCAAGAATTTGTCTGATCAATCTCCGCTTCTATTTCGTCAGCAAATATTTTTCATCAATATAACTTCTATTTAATTTAAAATTATTGTTCATCAACCCAGCCTCAATATCAACAAGATATGTTTTCATTAATTCGTCTTCTATCTCAATAGAATTTACTTTCATCAATCCGACTTCTATTTAGAAAGAATTCGATACTTATCTTCACCAATCCGACTTGCACGCGACTGATGCTGAAACCAATGCAATGGCGAATAATTTACGACGCTAAAATACACGTTTACTGGTGGGCCGATGAGGATTCTTGACAAACCAGAAGTTGGATTGATTAAAAATAATATATATACTTCGCTTATTCAAGAGAAACTAAGTTGACATACCGCAACTTGTTACATGAAAAAAAGTATTTTAAAGAAAATAAATAAATGGACTAAAACAACGAGTGTAAACAGAATAACGCTGCAACGTGCGAAAAACTTGCGTCAGCGTTGAAACGTTTACTTTTAAAAGGGTGCATACGGTGAACAAGCATCAAGCGCAGAAAATATAGCCAAAGTCTCATTTACGTAGCTACATTTACATTTACATAGGGTCCCGTAGCTCAGTGGTGAGAGCACTGGTCGTTAAACTGAGTCATCCGCCCGACCCGGGTTCAAGCCTCGCTCAGGGCATTAAGGCATACCTGGGAACGGCGGTCCCAAATTATAACATTAAATAAATCAACAAGACGTGTCGTAATAGTGCAGTGTATTGGATGGGCGCATAGAAACGATGTTTATTTCGCACTCTGCACTTGTAAAACGACCATCCACCGAAAATAGAAGTCGGAATAATGAAAAAGCGCTTTAGAAATGGAAGCCGGATGAAGACCTTTCACATGTGAAATAGAAGGTGGATTGATGAAAAAATGCAAGTGAAATATAAGCTGGATGAAGGTATTTTATATATGAAATAGAAGCTGGATTGATGAAAAACGCTTAAGAAATGGATCCTGGATGAGAAAAAACCGCACTCTTTGCCCATCCAATACCCGCACATCTCACTTGCGTTCTTTCATCAATCCAGCTTCTATTTCAGATCTAAAAATACCTTCATCCAGCTTATATTTCAGTTGCATTTTTTCATCAATCACCTTCTATTTCATCACACATCATGTTTAGAACCTACTCAGGAAATATCCTATCGATTTATTGAATTCTATAATTTGGGACCGCCGTTCCCAGGTATGCCGGCATTAATTTATTAAAGTTTCTGTTAGCTGCCGCTGGCGCTTTGCTGTTGTGTTGCTTGACTCGGGTTCTGCTAAAAGTAAAGATAGCCCCTGCCACTTTTGGCTTGGCCGACCAGGAGTGATCCAGTACTTAGGCCATTAGTTAAGTTACCGAACCCACTGCTCTAAATCCGACCTGCGTGTCGTGCTACAGTGGGACGTATTTCGTATAACATGTAATCATTCTGCGGTGTGTCAGATTGAGTGATTAAAAAGAAAATATTAAAAGATTATTATTATACCATTAATCAAGTACCTTTAAATAGCTATATAATCTAACCAGGTCTGCGATTAAAGTAGAAGTTCTAAATATTCTGCTTCATACGGTGATCAACACAAAATGGCGATCGATTAAAGTAGTTTGCAATAATGACAATAGCAATACAAGCTGCATTATTATATGAAAGTATGTTGTGTCATCTAGCGAATACATTTTAACCAACCTACAGCCGCAAAGTTTAAAATGCGATATCGATTTCTTTATGTATGTATGTATGTATGTATGTATGTATGTATGTATGTATGTATGTATGTATGTATGTATGTGCGTGCGTGCGTGCGTACGTACGTACGTACGTATGTATGTATGTATGTATGTATGTATGTATGTATGTATGTATGTATGTATGTATGTATGTTACACAGGGTAAAGGTTTCAAATTACCCCTCCTAAACATTACCCCCCTAAACATATTACCCCCTCCTAAACATTACCCCCCCGGTAACTTGGAACCGGTTTCAGATTACCACCGGAAACTAGATTTGCATCAATCATCGCAGTTATTCCACTAAAAAATCAGAAAAATCATTCCGCTTCTTGTTTTGGTCTGAAGATCTTCATCCCTCATCCCGCTTCGTGGTATGTTATCAATATTTTGATCGAAAAAATAGTCTCGAAGCCATTTTTCCATTGTAACTTCAGCGGCGATTAGTATTTTAGTTACAGATGAAAATATTGATAGCAAACCACGAAGTGGGATAAGGGATGAAAATCTTCAAAAAAACCAAGAAGCAGGATGATTTTTCTGATATTTTTAGTGCAATAAATGCGATGATTGATGCAAATAAAAGTTTGCAGGGGTAATGTTTAAGATGGGGTAATTTGAAACCTTTACACCGGATTTGAACAGAGTGAGGCCCTAATTAAGCAATTTCAATTATGAGGCCCCACTTAAGGATAAAACAGACAAATTGCATAATGCTAGATCTAAGTATATTCCTAGTGCATATTGCGCCAGTGATCCATGTTTGATCAACTACAGTTGTTAGTCTTTATAACGAATCAAATTGTAATTGATACACTCGTTTTATTCCAGTTTCATTATTTTATGGTAGGCTATACATACTAAGAATCACAATGAAGTTTTACATAAACCTTTCCTGCCTCTCTGCATCGCATAATCTGCGATAATGTCATCAAATGGAATTTTGCGTAGTTGTTTGCATTCGATGAAAGGCAAGCTCAATGATCGAGCAGATCGAGTTTATTCTGGAGCATCGTGGAGCGAAACGAAAATGATTGATTACAATCAATCGTGAACTGAAGAAAAAATCAGAGGCGAATAATTTATAAGTTATAATTTTTAGGCCACTGAGTTTTTTTTCTTTAGTTCACTTTTGGAGGCCCCCCAGATTCCGGAGGCCCTGTAGCAGTTGCTTAGTTGGATTACATGTAAATCCGGCCCTGCGTATGTATGTATTGTAAAGGGTTCAATGGCCGCTAAGGGTATGACTATCAACGATAAGGTCCCTATGTGATATAATAAACTTCGATTTATTCAATAGAGCAATATGTACAGCGAATTAACAACGTTACCGTCCAGTAGATACGAAGACGAACAGACCAGAAGGTCGAAGCACGGAAGACACACACGACAGCACGGCTAACGAAGCCAAGGAAGACGGATGAACAGCCAGACCACCAACGGGGTGAAGAAGGCGACGTAGAAGATGAACCCGCAGGTTAACTCGCATAACAGCGAGGGACACAACCACGCTCAAAGGGAGACGTACCACGCTCAGCAAAATACCACAACTGCCGTCAAGACCCACGGTCACCGTTCCTTAAATAGACAGTACCACTCCTTCCTACCCCCACGTGCCAAGTCAGAGAGAGAGTACGGAAGATCAGAAGGGCTAATGGCTACATATCCCCCACCCAACAGCATGAGGAGTCCTGAGGGGACGACGAAATAGAGTAGAAAGCGCTACACCTAGCAGTCCACCACATCAAGAATCACTAAGTACTATACCAGTACAAGTTAACGTACTCAGCAATTCCGCAACAACTAACGCAGCGCAACACTAAATTAATGCATCATATAACTGAGAGTTCAAACAATTATACGAATCAAATGAGAGTTCATCCATTATACGAATCAAATGAGAGTTCATACAATTATACGAATCAACATGAGAGTTCAACCATTATACGAAAAAATAAATTTGGACACAACTCGTGTATCAAAAATGATCCAAATTGTACAAGGTCATTGGCCAAAGCCATACTAAACTACATAATAATCAACGATTGCACATAACAACAGCACCCAACCCCCAACAAGAACCCCCAACACCTTTGAAGATTCCACCACTTTTTCTGGAAAGTGTCTGACAAACGCACGCATGACACTCACTGAAGTGTACATCGCACGAAATTTCCATTTCAGAAGTTTCATGACAATCTTTGCACTGACAGAAAGTTTCCATTGACAGAATTCACATGACTGACGAATGCACACGCAGTTCCTGGAAGACGAAGAACGCAACAGAGAGCATCTCTGTCACGCCCCGAAGACGCCGAAGTCAGAACCACTGCCAAGACACATTGACGTTGCCTCAACAGGGTCCCGACCCCGTTACTCCGACGGACGACTGAGAATGTCCGGCAGAACGTTCAACCTGCCAGGCCGATGCCTGATGTCGAGGATTGAACTGTTCCAGCTCCAGACTCCATCGCAAGAGTTTCATGTTTTTATTTGCCATCTGATGTATGAACTGCAGAGGTTTGTGGTCGGTGTATACAAGGACGAGTGTCGACCCAAAGTATACACTGAAGGCTGGTAGCGCGACCATCAAAGCCAACGCCTCCTTTTCAATCGTCGAGTACCGAACTTCATGCGTCAGAAGCTTCCGGCTGATGAAACAGATCGGGTGTTCCAGTCCCTCGTGCACCTGGAACAAACAGGCTCCCACACAGAATTGAGATGCGTCAACACCAACACAAAACTGTTTATCAAAATCAGGAGGTCTAAGAATAGGTCTAGAAGCCAGACGAGATTTCAGATCAAGAAAAGCACTCTCCGCTTCCTCATTCCATTTAAAAGGAATTCCTTTCTTCGTTAACGCCGTCAGCGGCAAAGCAATGTCAGAATAGTGAGGTAAATATCGCTTATAATACCCCGCAAGACCTAAGAACGATTGCACTTGCTTCTTATTTCCCGGCCTAGGAAAACGTAACACCGCTTCCACTTTTTTTACCCTAGGCTGCACACCATCAACACCAATGTGATGACCCAAAAAATCCACCTCCGCATTCGCAAACACACATTTTTCCAAGTTCAACGTCAAACATGCATCCGCAATCCGACTTAACACCTTACGCAAGTGTACCAAATGATCTGACCATTCCAAACTGAAAATAATGATATCATCCAGATACGCATCACAAAAATCATCCAATCCCTTCAACACTTTCGTAATCAACCTAGAAAACGAAGCTGGAGCATTTTTCAATCCAAAACTCATGAACTTCCACTGATAATGACCCTTCGGGGTTACAAAAGCAGTCAACGGGACTGAATCAGGATGCATTGGAATCTGCCAGTACCCTTTCGTCATATCCAACTTTGTCAGAAACCGTGACTTCCCAAGACGATCAATTAAGACCTCCACCCGGGGCATAGGAAATGGATCCGCCTGAGTCAAACCATTCAGTTTCCGGAAATCTGAACATAAGCGATCCGTACCATTTGGCTTAGGAACCATAACGATCGGAGCCGCCCAAGGACTTTCAGATTCCTCAATAATCCCAGCCTTCAACAACTGTTCCACCTCTTTCTCCACTTTAGCCATCCGTTCTGGATTTAATCTATAAGGCGACTGTCGAACAGGACGAGCACCTTCAATTAATTCAATCCTATGTGACACCATATCAGTTTTACCCGGCAACGTACTAAACACATGTGCAAAGTCATGCAGAACATCACGCAACTCATCACGACATTCCGCAGACACATCACATTGTAACACTTTCTCCTCCAACGTCACCTCATTCAACTTCACATCATTCACCAACAACACAGAAGCAACAATATCATCTTCCGGTACATCATGCAACACATCCGCACGATCCACATACCGCTTCATAAGATTCACATGTACCACTCGTTCCGTTTTCCTTCTATCCGGCGTACATACCAAATAATCAACCGGACCAAGACGACGCAACACCACATAAGGACCACAATATTTAGCCTGCAAAGGTTTACCAACCAAAGGAATCAACAAAAGTACCTTCTCACCTTCTTCAAAAGTCACAGCCTTCGAATTCTTATCATAATGTTCCTTTGATTTAGATTTAGCAAGAACAACATTTTCACCTGCCATGCTCAACGCCACACGCATACGTTCACGCAATTGCAAAACATACTCAATGACATTCTTTCCAGCCACTTCATTCGCCACATCTTTAGACAACCATGCCTCTTTCATCAATTGAAGCATGCCCCGAACATCTCTACCATACATCAAGTCAAAGGCAGAAAACCCAGTACCCTGTACAGGCACCTCTCTGTACGCAAACAAAATCCAAGGCAGCATGGTATCCCAAGAACCCGGATACGTTTCAGCCATAGCCTTCAACATATCCTTCAACGTACGATGAAAACGCTCGCACATGCCGTTATATTGCGGTCTGTAAGGACTAGTCTTCAGTTGTACAATACCACATTCATGCACAAACACTTGCATCAACTCAGACATGAACTCACTACCACAGTCAGAAAGTAATTCTTTCGGAAAGCCGAACATCGTAAACACCTCACACAAACATTTAGCCACATCTTGCGCCGTATGCGTTTTCAACGGAAACGCAAATGGGAAATGCGACGCCCAGTCAATTACAGTCAGAATAAATCTATTCCCCGTAACCTCACAAACACTCAAGGGACCAACGATATCTATGGCAATTCTGTCCAACACTGCTTGCATAACAGGCACACTGACCATAGGCGCTCTATAATTCCTGTTACCTTTACCCAAGCGCTGACAAACATCACACGACCGACAATACTCACTTACATCCTTATTAACCATTGGCCACCAAAAATGTTTCAACAGTCTGTCCAATGTCTTCTGTGTTCCCAGATGACCCGAAGCAGGAATGACATGTGCCACGTGCAATAATTTCCTTCTCAACTGAAGTGGCACAACAACTTGTGACACACCCATCCCCCATGGCGTTAATTTATCGTCCCACCTTCGCACCAACACACCGTCGACCAACGTATACGGTTGTACACCACTATCGACCGTCGACTTATTCTCCGCCAGCGCAAACATTGGAGCTAAATCCCCGCAGTTTCTTTGCCTCATTTTAAATTCAGCTCTTGGAACACAGATCTCTGTCCAGTCGGCGTCAACACATTCATTCACAGCAAACAAATCAGCCAGGCCTAAATCACCTGTCTTTAACGCCTCCACTAAATCACCGGTCAATAATGCACCGTCGGCCGACTCTGTACTATGACCCAGACCCGTCGTCTCCACGCGCGTCGGTTCATTGCACACAGCCGTCTCTGTCTCTGTCTCACTGCGTTCTGCTGCATACTGCCGAGCTCTAGCCCTTGTCGTAATGGCTACATCAACAACATCACCTGCTAATGCTACATCATTTCCAATCACTACAGAAATTGCATTCATCGGCAGAGACTTCATCACACAGCACAAAATTTCACCTTGTACAAATGCACACTCCACATTCACTTTCACCAGAGGGCACTCCACAATCGTACCAGAAATACCACGCAGAAGTCGTGTTTGATTTAGGTGTACATAATCACGTTCAGACAACCATTCAGCGCTAATCATGGACTGCAGGGCTCCCGAAACTCGAAGCACCACCACATCCTTACGTTCATTCAACTCATTAATGACACACCCAGTCACACAGAAAGGAGCATACATTTTATCTACATTTTCAATAGGCTTCTGAAAACTCTGTTCCTTAACAGGTGCCGACAAAGTTTGTACCAACCCAACAGGTTTCTGACCCCTCCAGTTTTCAATTTCCAGCCCTTCCTTACGTTTCAATTTAAAACATTGGGCCTTGACGTGCCCAGGGGCTCGACAGAAGCCGCACGTGACCTGTTCCCCAAATCCATCCTCATCATCATTTTTTCGAAAAGGCTTCTTAAACCCATACGTCCCTCTTGGAGGCGAACGTTTACCCCATTTCGAATCTTGGCGCACACCTCCACTGTGCCCTGAGCCCTGACGCTCCCACACCTCTTTCTTCTCACTATCATCAGATGAGAAACGGTTTGTACGCTCAGAAAAATCCCTGTGGAATCCCCCAGCATAATTACTCGGCCCCTGTTTATACAAAACAGCGTATTCATCTGCCATACGTGCAGCACTCGCTACAGTTTCAGGACTCTTGTCCAAAAGCCATCTGTGTACCTCTAGCGGTAACGCTTGTACAAATTGCTCCATCTGTACTACTTCCTTAAATTTAGCCAAATCATCCCACGAATTTGTACCCTCGACCCAACGCTGAAAAGGTATCTGAAGACGATACGCATAATTGGCATACGTCTCCCGTGGTTCTTTACGCAACCCCCTAAATTTCTTCCGATAGAACTCAGGTATCCGTTCATATGCTGTAAGGAGCGTACTTTTCACCAAATCATAATTCACACAATTCTCCAAAGACAAAGACGCAAAAACTTTTGCCGCCTTTCCCGATAGTTGTGGCTGCAGAAGGGACGACCATTTCTCTATCGGAACATTATGCAAAGCCATTGCCTGCTCAAATGCCGCAAAATAATGTTCAATATCCGAGGGGTCAAATTTAGGAACAAATTTCATTGCCGCCCCAAAACGAAAATCCTCCTTGTTCTGCACAGGTCGGTCTGTCACAGGTCGTTCTGCAACACCTCCTAACTCCATTCTCCTCATTTCAAGGTCTATATTCATCCTTTTCTCCTCTATGTCAAATCTCCTTTTCGTCTCTTCGGCCTCAGCCGCCATTTTCATTTTCTCTTTCTCGTCTTCAGCTGCCCTTCTCATTCTCTCTTTCTCGTCTTCAGCTGCCCTAAGCAGTTTCCTCTCCTCTGCCTCAGCTGCCATTCTCATTTTCTCTTTCTCTACTTCCCAGGCAAATTCACGGTCCTCTTTAAATTTCAGACGCTCCATTTCTAATGCTTCTCTCTTCGCTTGCGCCTTAAGTTTCCATTCCTCACTTCCATGTTTAGGCGACAAAGCCTTCTTCGCCAACTTCAGTAATTGAGCTTTCGTTAAACCTTTAACGTCCTCACCCAACGTCGCACAATATTGCCTCAACTCCTCCACCGGCAAATCCACTATTTCATCCCACTCAAGAAGACTACCGTCCCCAGAAGACGCCATAACAGTCTAACTGCGCAGACCAATGACACAAAATTCTCCCCAAATTCAAAATTCTCACGACCGTCCACTTCAAGACCGTCACAAAAGCAACACGCCAAAACGCGCAAAACTCTCCGCCGCAAAACAAATAGCCCAGGCCCCCACAAAACGAAATGCGACTCCGCAAAAATTTTCGACAAATATCGACAAATTCTCTCAAAAATTTCCCGAAAACCAACCGCACCAAAATATCCGAAATTACCACCCGAAATATCGAGCAAAAGGATGGGCCCCCATCTGTAAAGGGTTCAATGGCCGCTAAGGGTATGACTATCAACGATAAGGTCCCTATGTGATATAATAAACTTCGATTTATTCAATAGAGCAATATGTACAGCGAATTAACAACGTTACCGTCCAGTAGATACGAAGACGAACAGACCAGAAGGTCGAAGCACGGAAGACACACACGACAGCACGGCTAACGAAGCCAAGGAAGACGGATGAACAGCCAGACCACCAACGGGGTGAAGAAGGCGACGTAGAAGATGAACCCGCAGGTTAACTCGCATAACAGCGAGGGACACAACCACGCTCAAAGGGAGACGTACCACGCTCAGCAAAATACCACAACTGCCGTCAAGACCCACGGTCACCGTTCCTTAAATAGACAGTACCACTCCTTCCTACCCCCACGTGCCAAGTCAGAGAGAGAGTACGGAAGATCAGAATGGCTAATGGCTACAGTATGTATGTATGTATGTATGTATGTATGTATGTACGTATGTATGTATGTATGTATGTATGTATGTATGTATGTATGAATGTATGTATGTATGTATGTATGTATGTATGTATGTATGTATGTATGTATGTATGTATGTACATGTATGTATGTATGTATGTCTGTATGTATGTATGTATGTATGTATGTATGTATGTATGTATGTATGTATGTATGTATGTATGTATGTATGTATGTATGTATGTATGTATGTATGTATGTATGTATGTATGTATGTATGTATGTATGTATGTATGTATGTATGTATGTATGTATGTATGTATGTATGTATGTATGTATGTATGTATGTATGTATGTATGTATGTATGTATGTATGTATGTATGTATGTATGTATGTATGTATGTATGTATGTATGTATGTATGTATGTATGTATGTATGTATGTATGTATGTATGTATGTATAACTTCGAATTAATAATAATGAACATCCACATCATAGAAATGGTAGATACCCTCACTTTTTTTACGTCAAACGACTTTATTCTTGTAGGCTATCAGTAGGCCTACACTCATGCAACGATTGCATCTGACGGAAAGTAGGAAGTAATATTACGTTCCCAAAAAATGCTTAGTTCGCTTGCAATTTAGGAGTTCGAACCCCAAACACATAATTATAGTTTCAAATAAATTCTGAAGTTATTCACTTGGGGTTGAACGCAGAAACTCGACTGACTACGGCCACGAATATCGAATATCGGTTTATTCACCGCAAGACCGCAATAAGAATTCAATCTAATCTAAACTTTTGCTGCTGATTTGATCGCAATCGTCTATGCGATACCTACTTCATGGAACGTATCGTTTTGGGGCATTTATAGAGCGCCATGCACCTTCATCATCGTCTTCATCGTCATACCATTTCCATTACCTTCATGTCATACTATATCATGTATCTCCTTTGCCTCTACCTATACTCACCATGCTCACACTACTTCCCTCTTTATCCTCGTCATCGTAATTGCTAGATTAAATTTTAATGCAGCTCCAAGAATTTTGTTGCGACTGTACTCGGTTCGTTATTGCCTTAGAAAACGTCTCTTCTAACCTATAAAAAGAAAATGTTACTTAAAAGAGGTGTTGAATATCTGCACATTCCACGAAATTTCTTTAGCACAATCTATCAACCGTATAAGAGCACAATCTTTTGAACAAGGGCGTTTGTTTGGCCAATTGCTCGCAAACGAAGCGGTTTCATTCATGCGATAATAATCGTAGCGTCTCCCTCCTGATTTGTCCAGGTTTGGAACTGACACTTCTATTATAGACTGGCAGTTGCAGAGACTTAATGTTGAACGCGATCGAAGCAATAACTATTATCATAGCTTCCTTCCTCATCAAGTAACTTACGTCGGTTATATTGCAGGTCATTATTATTCAAAAGTCTGACGATCTGTTGACGTTTTACAAATTTCTTCGGTCTTGGGACAGGGAAATAATTTCGTCTTTGGTCAAGGGCGGATACAGAAATTTTCGAAAGGGGTGGGGCACAAATTTCGGTCTTGGGACAAGGACATAAGAACAATTTCGTCTTGGTCACCGAAAATCTGCTGACCTTTTTTTAGTCATTTGTCGAAATCCCAAGATACCATTTTATTCGCCAAAATAGTTTATGAATTTTTTTAGTCGTAGGCCTACAGTGTTCTTAAGCCCCAGCACGGACCTCGTGTACGGACCTCGTGGGGCGTATGGAGGGGACTACGAAACTATTCATGGGGTGGTGGGGGGGGATCACGTCAACTTTTCGAGCCATAATAGCTGGTGAAAAATAAAGAAATTTCTTGCCCGTATAGCCGCTATAGCGGCTTGGTGGTCTTTGACAAATACCCGTAAACCCCGCAAAATTGTTAGTGGTTTCAATACATGCGCATGCGCAAAAGGCTATGAATATAGTTTCACAGCAATGAATTCAAAACTAAGTTTGTTCAGAATCGGCACCAAAGTAGTGCAAAAAAAATGCAGAGGAGATCGGAGCACGACCCGATAAATTAAACCTGCGAACCGTTAGTGTTGACCATTGCACAAGTCAATATGTAACAAACAGTGGTGGCGATACTAGGCCTACAGTTCGCGCAGGTCATTTGACCTGTCTATTTTGATCCTGACCTACATCTTGACCTGCCTAGATTCTTGGAATTTTTAATATCTTGTGTCTTGTGTAAATCCTTTTACCTGCTAAATCACCTAATGCGGCTGATGCGACCTGCTTTAAATGTATGGTTGTTAACGCCACTGGTAAAAAAACCCGTCAACCTAAGCCACAAAAACAGAATTATGAAACAATTATTAAGATGTTGAGGAGATAGTAATTATAGGAACTACAGAATTGAGGAAGAATGAAAATCTTAATAAAATTCTATAAATGAATCATTAATGTTTGAGACGCAGATTTTGTCGAGCGTTGTCACATCGCCATCATTGCTTCGCGACGGTCATGGGCGGAGACCTAGGGGGGACAGAGGGGACGCTCCCCCCAATGAAAGTGTTGGGGACAGCCCATGCATTCGTCCCCCCACCCAATCGTTGAGCGTCACGACTAAAAAAAGAAAGAAAAAAGGTCATCAAATTTTTGGACGGCGAAAATAGAAAATTGCATCGAGATTTGGGCGGATGACTAAAAAAAGGTCATCAAGATTTTTGGGTGGCGAAAATAGAATTTCTATTCGAGATTTCGCAGGTCGTCAGAACTTTTTGACGGCAAAAGATGGAAATTTTTCCGACACTGAGCCATTCGTCCGTCAAAAACTCTCACGTCCATCCGCCCCCCCCAATTCTCCGCCCAGGTCTCCGCCCATGGCGACGGTTGTCTACACGAATAGACTAGCTGTTACTGTACAATGTCTCCTGCCGCATTCAGCAGGTTAATACCCACACAAACGAGTCCAGTCCATCTCGACATGCTATCAATACACGAAATTCTTGGCTTTTCTCGTCCATAGACCACTCAGCAGATTGCTTTCGGTACTATTGTGCGGCTGTCTCATGAAACGGCCAATAGCTTTTGTGTGAGCTAATAGTTCCTTCCTGATCCGCTAATGAGCAAGGCCGTTCATTTTATGTCATTATTTTTTGTACGAGAAATTCTCAATAGTTTTCTGATGCACTTGTTCTCAAAGCAATGCTTGAATACGCTTTTCGTCCTCCTTCTTCAGCGTCCAGGCCTCGCATCCACAAGTGGCAACGAGTGTCAAATTATAACTATTACTGATACAAGTTATATATATAATCTTTTCCAATACGTTATGCAGTGCTTATAAGACTGCCTGTTTTGCGCTAAATTTCTCTGGGAGATTTGCATGTAGGGCCTGCCTTGGTCATTGTCTTGGCTGCAAATTTACTCGGACACACGAGCAATGTTAGCGGATGTGAGCGCCGTGCGTACCGATTCCCATGGTTGGCGAGTAGAAAGTCCTATTTTATCAAGTTTCCGTAGCAGATAATTCAATGTATTGTTTATTCCATCCTCTGCTAGAAAATTCGCTAATCATTTCAAACGAATTAAATCCCTTATCAGTTCGTAAAATTAAGATCAAAACGTCATCATCGTCTGTCAACGGCGCCAGATTGCGTCACAAATGACAGCAAAATATGGTAGCTAGCGCTGTTCCGGGCATATAATTAAAACCTAAACTAGTATCAGTTCGACTTTTTAGAGCTAATACTAGAGTGAAATACCTTTAATTTGATGCATTAAGCATAAATAAATGTTAAAAATTGGCGAACGCGTGCAAAGTCGGGACATTTATGCTGGGCCACCCTGTATGTTCAACAAAATGCGGATAGTAGTAATTATTGGTCTATTAGCCCTCAGGCAACCAAGCTTTTTTGTAACATGGACTACCAAATAAATAATTACAAGTTACTTTTTAACTCTTTTTTGTGAGACAATAATTATTAAATGATTTAAATCTAATAATTGATCGGAGACCCATGAAATCATGGAACAGCAATTTATAAAGCTTGCTAATCCTGTAAGAATGTGCATCGATCTTCTTAATGACAAAATATAAATCCTAACCTAATAATATGTAGTTTATATTAACGAATGTAGTTACTAATAAATTTTAATATAAACACAATGCACAAAATATGCACAAAAAAGTAAAAATTTAATCGAACAAAATGGGGCAAAATCTAACCGATTCATACATCAATCTCTATAATTCTGAAGTAGTGATGTAGGCCTATGTGCAGCTAATGTGCTTATGATTCAACAGGCAGGTATCCAAAGATTGCAATCTAAAACAGAATATTTTTTATATCCCCATGCGCTTGAACAGCTGAAAATGGCATATCTGATCGTAAGAAAATGTGCAATGTCCTATATCTATACACAAAGCACTAATAGGCAGGACTTTCTGAGTTATATGGTACACCAGAATACTTCATGCAAACAAATTCCTGAATTTAATAAAATTACAGCCAGCAAGATTGTTGTCTCTATGTTTCTCAACGCACCAACCATGCACCTCATTTATTATACAAAGACATAAGTAAGTGTCCTACTCATTCCGCGACCTTTAATTACATATATCTGGAAATATAAATCAGAATAGGTCACTAAATAACTTGTCAGGTGTAGCAAGAGAATGACCAGAACAATGGTCTAGGAATATCTTCTCATTTTCAAGCATTTCGCCACATACGCCACATCCAAATGATTTCTCCATAAACAGTTTTGCATCCTCAAGTGATTTGATTTTGGAAATCTTTGCAAGAGGACTTCTTTTATCATTGGAATCAGGATACATGCTTACTGACAAACTATCATGTAGTTTATCCATGACGCATGTGCTATGTGATGAAACCGATTGAAAACACAGGTCAGCAGATGATTGTATCCCAGCATTAGGTTTAAACTGTCTGGTTGAAGATTTCCTTTTAGAATATGGTTTACTCCAGGTTCGGTGCTCCTCATCCATATGAGATCGCCTGTGTCTCGTTAGAGTTCCACGATCAGTGAACCTTTCATCGCAACCCTCACATATGTAGGATCTTTCTCCAGTATGTGCTCTCATGTGTCTTTTCAGATCACTAGCACGACAAAATGATTTCTGACATAATTGACACTTGTATTGTTTCTCTCCAGTATGAGATCTCATGTGTCTTTTCAAGACACCTCCCGAAGTAAATAATTTATGACATAACTGACATATGTATGGTTTCTCTCCAGAATGGGTGCTCATGTGTATTTTTAGATTACTTCCCGTTCTAAATAATTTATGACATAACTGACATTTGTATGGTTTCTCTCCAGAATGGGATCTCATATGTACTTTTAGCTCACTACTTGTAGTAAACGATCTAAGACATAACTGACATTTGTAAGGTTTCTCTCCAGAATGGGATCTCATATCATGTCTTTTTAGCACACCATTTGTAGTAAATGATTTCTGACATAACGGACATTTGTATGGTTTCTCTCCAGAATGGGATCTCATATGTACTTTCAGCTTAGTACTTGCAGTAAATGATTTCTGACATAATGGACATTTGTATGGTTTATCTCCAGAATGGGATCGTATGTGTATTTTTAGATAACTTCCCGTAGTAAATGACTTCTGGCATAAATGACAGTTGTATGGTTTCTCTCCAGAATGGGATCTCATGTGTATTTGTAGATGAGTTCCCATACTAAATAATTTATGACATAACTGACATTTGTATGGTTTCTGGCCAGTATGTGATCTCGTGTGTGTTTTCAGATTTCCACTTTGAGTAAATGATTTCTGACATAACTGACATTTGTATGGTTTCTCTCCAGAATGGGATCTCATGTGTGTTTTCAGCTCACCACCCGTAGTAAATGATTTCTGGCATAACTGACATTTGTATGGTTTCTCTCCAGAATGGGATCTCATATGGGTTTTCAGATCACCGCCCGTAGTAAATGATTTCTGGCATAACTGACATTTGTATGGTTTCTCTCCAGAATGGGATCTCATATTGTGTGTTTTCAGCTGACCACCGGTAGTAAATGATTTGTGACATAACTGACATTTGAATGGTTTTTCTCCAGTATGTGATCTCATATGTACTTTCAGCTCACTACTTGTAGTAAATGATTTCTGACATAACTGACATTTGTATGGTTTCTCTCCAGAGTGGGATCTCATGTGTATTTTCAGGTCATAACTTTTAGTAAATGATTTCTGACATAACTGACATTTGTATGGTTTTTCATCAGTATGGGATCTCTCTGGGCTTTCAGATGTAAAGTTTGAGAAAATAATTTCTGACATAACCTCCATAATTATAGTTTCTTTTCATTATGGGTTCCTATTATGCCTTCAGATCGCAACACTTAGTCAAATGATTTCAAGCATAACTGATACCTATAGTGGTGTATTTACAGTGTGTGCTCTTCCATGCAACTTCCATGATGAATTGATTTCCGTCAAAACTGATTTTTGCCTGGTTGCTCTCCAGTACGTTTCCTCAAAGGATCTGTGAGCAAGTCACTTCGCGCATGAGAATTTGTGATGCTTTTAATCAAGATTGGTTCATAATCGGTGATCATGTCATCATCTGAAGCAGAAATGATTCACCACATGAATTGAATTTCAATTCCTTTTCTTCAGTAGGCCCTACTAACGGTCTCCATTTGAAAGCAATGTGTATAGAAACAGCGTTTGGCTTTACGTGAAACTTTTCACATGATTCTTGTATCAGAAACAGTCTAAGAATTTCAAATAATGTGAAATTACTTGCACAGATGTTACATCAAAGACATCCAAACTCTGTAGATGAATAGATTTCGGACACTTGTCCATTATTATTCAGATGCAATATTAACTGAAGAGGAATAAATCAATGACAGACAGAGTTCCATGTGAATATGGCCGAAACAACATTTTTGAAAAAAATAAGACATAGGCGTTCTCAAAGAATTTCCATTCAGATGCTCTCATATAATGCGGTTTGCTATTATGCACTTCTTTAGAAAATCTTCTGGCATCTGAAAATTTAACAACAGCAACATCTCATAATAAATTATCCCAAAACATAAAAGTATTGCATTACTTTTATAATTGCTGTCACATAAGGGACAGAATGATTCCCAAATGAATTAAGAGTTAGCACATGTAAGTATGCCATGCATTGAAGGATGATATTTTGCATAATTACAAATCCACATCAGAGGTCTATGAACTTAGCGTCTAAGATTATTCAACACATAGTTTAATATGAATCATATACAAACTCACTTCTGCTCTAATTCACTAATCTCTATTTCAGCACGCATGTTGTTATGAGTGTCATTCAATGGAATTATTCTTTGTTGTTCATAATATCCTTAGCAAAATCATAACTGCAAAGTTAGGCCTACAGCAATTGTTTCCCTTTGATTATTTACTGCTTTGATGGTGCATTCATTCACTTTTTTCACTGATAGCAGGGAAAGTTTTGATTATAACAGATATTTGGTTTTCCGTCTTCTTACATAAAATGGTATTTTATCCACTGTTTTCTAACAGACAGTGTCACTTAGAGATATTTTGTTCATAATGTAGAGTCTGTCACAGCAATAGGCACATAACATCTATTTTATTAAAGATTACTGTTAGCCAATCCAAAAGCGATTTTTGCAAAATTATTTTCATAAATCCCACTTCTATTTCAATAAAAATTATTTTATCAGTCTAACTTCTATTTAGCAAGAATTTGTTTTGCCAAATCGAGTTGTATTCGACCAAAACTTATCTGTTTGAGCTTTGCCTCCCTCTTTCCACATGCATAGGCCTTAGCGCACTGCGCTCTGCTGTCCATGGTGACTTAATGGTTCCTTTCACTCGTTCTGCAGTCTGCAACAATGCAGAGGTGTTCGTTCTCTGTGGTTGGTTCAGCAACCTGGAATGGACTTCCTTTGACTATGCGACACCTCACAAGCTGTTCTCAATTTCACAAACTGTTGAAGACTTTTTTTAGCTTGATCTCGGCCGAGAGCGCCTCTGAGTAGGTACCTTTAAGGAGCACTATAAAAATTACGATTGATTGATTGAAAGCTGAAATCCATGTAATGACCAATTAGCTTACGACGCTGAAATCAGTGGCGTAACAACATTACGAGGGTGGACAAAGTCTACGGGCTCCCAAGATCTTATGGGCCCCCAAGTTCATTAACCAAAAAAGTTTTAAAAGTTTCAGGTAATTTTCCGATTTATAGTTTCAGACTACAGATTCTGCAGTATAACCGTAAGTAGTGCGAGCCTGTATGACGGATATGATAAACGATGGGAATGCATGTGTCATGTCTGTCAGGACATGGGCATCTCAAATGCTAGTATTTGACCCGTAGTAGAAGTCAACACTCAAGCAGTCGTACATGACGCTACGTTCATCCTTGGTGGTCTAAGGGTCATCCCAGCGCACGACCAGAGGTTCCTACATCACTACTCCATGATTTTCCGATCACTCACAATTGCATCGTTAAGGAATTATGCTTGAAATAGTATATCTGCTTTCTCCTCCTTTCCCTCCCTCCATCCTTCCCTCTGTATGTCTCCCTCTGTCTGTCTGTCTCTGTTTCAGTCTGTCTCTTTCAGTGTCTCTAGCCTATAATTATGCAAGTCAAGTGACCAACACACATTGTACATTGCAGACTTTCTTGCAGTCTTCCTTCCTTCCGTCCGTCCGTCCGTCCGCCCGCCCGCACCTGTATGCTCGAGCATGTGTTTTTGTTTGAGTGAATGAGTATTTTGATTGATTGAGTTGTGTGTGTGTGTGTGTGTGTGTGTGTGTGTGTGTGCGCGCGCGCGTGTTGTGTTATACCGTGTTGGCAGCGTTACAGTTGTGTTTAGGCTGTATAGACCCATGCATTTCGTTTCTATAAATCAAGTCCATTTTGCTTGAAAAAAGACATTAGGGTCATTCCATGTCAAATCAACAAATTTTTCAGAAAGTTCCAGGTCGACCATCTCAGATTTGAATGAAAATTTTTCAGAATGTTTATTATGGTATTAGAGGAAACTATGCCAAATTTTAGATCAAAATCTTAAGTAGTTTTGAAGATATTAATTTTCAAAGACGTCTGGGGTGACCTCGTTTTCGACGTTTTGGGAGTCGCGCCTAAATTTGTAACAACGTTCAGAAGCTCATAATTTCATTACTATAGCAGATAATTTTATGAAATTTTCAGGATGTTTAGTCTTTGTGGTTTAGATGACATGCTGAAGAAATGAAAGATCAGTCTTGAAAATTCTGATGTTAGGACCCAACTGAAAATGGTTTAAAAAAACTTGCGGATGTCTGACGATCATACTTTGCTGCCCTGATGTGGCCAAATTGAATTTTTTAAAAAGAATATTTTAACAACCTGTGATACTAATGTACTTTCTCTACAAAAATATGCAAAAAGTTTGAATTTCTGATGCATGCCTACTACCATATGGCCTTCCAAATTTGGAAAATTCCATTCCGAAGACCATTTTCAAGGTCAAAGATCATCATGTTTGTTAGGTCATGGAGCAATAAAATTTACATCATTGGAAAGAGCAGCTCAGATACTCTAAGTGCACCAAAATTTGTGATGGAGTCTCTTCTTGTTCGTGCAATATGTTTTTTTCAATTGTGGCAGTTTTCTGCATTCGCGAGTTTATAATAGAGTCAATATCAGGGCATTATATTGTGAAATAATGTCTTTAATAAGTCAATTTTTTCAGATTTCAGTCTCCTCATCTTCCTCAGGTCTTAAAGTTATTAGGTGGATGTCTAACTTGATGAGTCACTATCATATGAAAAATATATCTAAGAGATACACATGCCCGAAAAAATGTAAATTGGCATTTGTGCAACATTTACAAATTTATAAATTTAAAATCACAAGGACTACCACCCAGATTCTTGCATATTTGGAAAGAACACAAAAAACTGATTAGATGAAAAAAATATCAGCCCACTGGTTAATTTCCTAGCCGTGATATGACAGTCCAAACTTGGTGGATCAGGACGTTTCTCGTGAATGATGTAATATGGCATTTGTACAAGATATGCAGATTTATTAATTGAAAATCACAAGGACTACCACCCAAATTCTTGCATATTTGGAAAGAGCACAAGAAACTGATTAGATGAAAAAAATATCAGCCGACTGGTTAATTTCCTAGCCGTGATATGACAGTCCAAACTTGCTGGATCGTGCCGTTTTCTCGTGATTAGCTTTTAATTCAAGTGGCACAAAAATAATCACGAAAAACGGCACGATCCATCAAGTTTGGACTGTCATATCACGGCTAGGAAGTTAACCAGTGGGCTGATATTTTTTTCATCTAATCAGGTTTTTGTGCTCTTTCCAAATATGCAAGAATATGGGTGGTAGTCCTTGTGATTTTCAATTAATAAATCTGCATATCTTGTACAAATGCCATATTACATCATTCACGAGAAACGTCCTGGTCCACCAAGTTTGGACTGTCATATCACGGCTAGGAAATTAACCAGTGGGCTGATATTTTTTTCATCCAATCAGTTTTTTGTGTTCTTTCCAAATATGCAAGAATCTGGGTGGTAGTCCTTGTGATTTTAAATTTATAAATTTGTAAATGTTGCACAAATGCCAATTTACATTTTTTCGGGCATGTGTATCTCTTAGATATATCTTTCATATGATAGTGACTCATCAAGTTAGACATCCACCTAATAACTTCAAGACCTGAGGAAGATGAGGAGACTGAAATCTGAAAAAATTGACTTATTACAGATATTATTTCACAATATAATGCCCTGATATTGACTCCATTATAAACTCGCGAATGCAGAAAACTGCCACAATTGAAAAAAACATATTGCACGAACAAGAAGAGACTCCATCACAAATTTTGGTGCACTTAGAGTATCTGAGCTGCTCTTTCCAATGATGTAAATTTTATTGCTCCATGACCTAACAAACATGATGATCTTTGACCTTGGAAATGGTCTTCGGAATGGAATTTTCCAAATTTGGAAGGCCATATGGTAGTAGGCATGCACCAGAAATTCAAACTTTTTGCATATTTTTGTAGAGAAAGTACATTAGTATCACAAGTTGCTAAAATATTTTTTTTTTTTTAATTCAATTTGGCCACACCAGGGCAGCGAAGATCGTCAGACATCCGCAAGTTTTTTTAAACCATTTTCAGTTGGGTCCTAACATCAGAATTTTCAAGACTGATCTTTCATTTCTTCAGCATGTCATCTAAACCACAAAGACTAAACATCCTGAAAATTTCATAAAATTATCTGCTATAGTAATGAAGTTATGAGCTTCTGAATGTTGTTACAAATTTAGACGCGACTCCTAAAACGTCGAAAACGAGGTCACCCCAGACGTCTTTGAAAATTAATATCTTCAAAACTACTTAAGATTTTGATCTAAAATTTGGCATAGTTTCCTCTAATACCATAATAAACATTCTGAAAAATTTTCATTCAAATCCAAGATGGTCGACCTGGAGCCATTTGTTGAATTGAGGTGGAATGACCCATTAATTATAACTCCATACATTCATCAAGGAAACCTATAAATCTGTTGACTAATATTATAGTGCTCATGATAATGATGTAGTAGGCCTACTATGCTCATGATTCTTCATATTTTATCTTTTAAAATTCTTTTATATTCAGTGATGACTAGCGCACACTAGCTCAGAATTAAACTAGTCTATAAGCAACAGGTTAATATTGTTCAATACATTTTGTCTGTTTTCTTGTTTTGTATTAAACTATCAATGTTTCATGAACTGTGGATTAACATTTATAAAGCGAAATTTTAGGAAAACGCACCCTGGAAATCATTTCAGCGCTCGGTTTAGGCTTAATCTATCGTTTAAACTGTAAACTGTAGTGCTAAATAGCCAGCCACCTCAATGTATTAACAATTAAAGTTTGTCTCGTTAATAGATAGGGCCCAAGCTTAGAATGTCAACGGGCCTCCGGCCAAGTTGTTACACCACTGGAGCCTAAAATACACGCTTGCTGAATTCATTACACCAATGCAGCTGAAATCGAAGCTGGATTGACGAACAATGATTTTTAGTTAAATACAAGTTATATTAATGAGACATAATTGCTGCAAACACAGAATTGGCATTGATGAAACAAAATCAGTTATATATCGCTTTAGCGGAATAAATTATTCACCATTGCATAGGTTTTCACGTTGGCAGTACATTGAATTGATGAAAAAAAATCTCCAAATAGAAGCCCCAATGATGAAGCTATTTTTTTATCTGAAAAAGAAGTGGGATCAATGAAAAGATAGTTATAGAAATTTGAGTTGGATTCATGAACGTCAATTATTATTCCAATAGAAGTTGGATTGGTAAAGAAGTTTTGGCAAAAATGGATGCAGGATTGATGAAAGAAATTTTGGCCTAAATGAAAGCTGGATTGATAGAAAAGATTCATGCCAAAGTAGAAGCCGGATTGCTGAAAATAAATATGCTGCGCCAGTCGAATAATTTATTCCGTTAAAACGAAAGATAACCAACAAATTCTTGCCTAAACAGAAGGACTGGTGCGTCGATGAGGATAACTGACAAACTGGAAGCTGGATTGATCAATATTAGCAATGCTCCAACGGGCGAATGATTTATGACGCTAAGATACAAGTCTACCACGAAATCTTCCGTGAATAGAAAATGGAACGATGGAGATTGTTGACAAACCAGAAGCGGTACTATAATTTTAATTCACCATTCTTTTCGATTTAATTTTTTCCTTCGAATAGAAATTCGATGAAAAATATTTCCTCACGAAGTAGAAGCGGGATTTAGCGCGTGAGGGTCGGTTAGGGCTCAGGTTAGGCATCGTGAGGGTCGGTTAGGGTTAGTTTTAGGGTTAGTGCAGTCATTCTGCTGAAATTGAAGCTGGATTGATGAAGAATAATTTTACATGTAAAATTGATGAAAAATATTTAATGACAAAATAGAAACGGGATTTATCGAACAAATTCTTGTCTAAACAGAAGCTGGATCGATTAAGAGGCTTCTGGACAAACTAGAAGTTGGATTTATTTGCTGTATTTATAAATTTCGAAATTAAATCGAAAACAATGGTGAATTAAAATTATAGTACCCCAGAAGCTACACTGATCATAAACAATCATTCTACAACGAGCGAATAATTTGCGACGCAAGGATATACGTTTACCAAAGACGGGCATGTATGTATATTCGTTTAATTCAATAAACAACAGACAGAACGCTGTAGGTTTACATTAACCAAATTAACGGTATGGCTGCTTAAAGCTTAGGTCTATAGTCAAAATAGTTAGTACATGTTTTTGAATAACATCCTTGGGATAAAGTTTATGAGTCTTTACTGGGGAGGATGAAATTGTGAGCCCTTTATATCTTTATATAATGGATCACGCTGTAGTGGAAAGAGGTTACGAAGGACATGAAGGTCAATTCCCTGAACAGCTTTGAAAATCACCTTATCAGCCTCTTGCGCTAAAGTTTCTGCTGTAAGTGTATCAGGATGTAAATAGGGCGCATACGGTGAAGAAGCATCAAGCGCAGAAAATATAACAAAAGTTTCATTTACGTAGCTATCAGTAATTTTAAGTGTGTTTATAGACCAATTTATAGAAACAGAGTTGTATATTCTAACCAAGTATGCGATTAAAGTAGAAGTTCTACATAATCAGGTCACACAGTCGTCAACACAAAATGGCGAACGATAAAAGTATTTCGCTACAATGACAATAAAAGATGCAATTTATGAAAGTATGTCGTGTCATCTAGCGAATACATTCTAACCAGCCTTCGGCAGCATTCCAGGTAGGCCTACTAAACTGTAGCCTACTTAATGTAGTAACACAATATTTACTGTATAATAACCCTCGAGCTACCAAGTATTTTGTGACATTGACCACCAAATGGGAAGAATTACCACCAGGGCTGTACTGGTAAAGTTTGAGGTGAGCACACGCTGACCGGGAGAAAAATCGACTTTTTGGGTGCGAAATTTCTGATGACTTTTTTTAGTCATTCCCCAAAAATTTCGCCATTTTCCCGTCCGAAAAAATCTGACGACCTCTTTTTAAATGCACCTAAAGAGCCGCGTGTACCATGATTTACGCGTGTATACCCGTGTTACCATGGGCGGATACTTAAATTGGACAGAGACTTGCGGGGGACGAAAACGAGCGGCCGATGATTTGGGCGGACGAATGGCTGAGTCGGCGACGAAATTTTATTTTTGCCTGCAAAAATTTCAGTCGACTTTTTTAGTCATCACCTTGTTCGAAGATATCTTCTTCTTCTTCTTCTTCTTCTTCTTCTTCTTCTTCTTCTTCTTCTTCTTCTTCTTCTTCTTCTTCTTCTTCTTCTTCTTCTTCTTCTTCTTCTTCTTCTTCTTCTTCTTCTTCTTCTTCTTCTTCTTCTTCTTCTTCTTCTTCTTCTTCTTCTTCTTCTTCTTCTTCTTCTTCTTCTTCTTCTTCTTCTTCTTCTTCTTCTTCACAGTGTGTTTCGACAAGTGTTTGCGTGTCCTAACAACTTAACAATTGGGGGGTACCAAATGCATGGGCAGTCCTCCCACCACATCCATTGAGGGGACCGTCCCCTGCCCCCCCCCCCAAGTCTCCGCCAATGATTTTTCTCGTCAAAGTACTCAAACGCACGGTGTATTGCAGGCTGACGGTTCAGTTTAGTATAGTTCAGATTTATGTATTCTGTAATCTGAGTTCATGTAAATTGTTTCGACTGCATAATTATTGTACACTGTGGCCGGTTGCGGTCTGTCAGCCGGATTGTTGATTAAACGAAAATTATTGCCTGTCAACTAGGGTAGTTTAGGGTGATGGGGTAACGATCTGACACGAAATCGCACGAACGCAAGGGTCGAGTCAGTCTTGCATTCAGCAGATGGCGTTGGCAACATGAACCATAGGATCGATAAGCGTCTAGCATCCCTGCTCAAATAGTAGAAGAATTTTAGCTGAAAAAACATGAATCGACTCAACAAATTATTACAAGTTAGAAACTTGACAGAGTTTTAAGCACACCCCAGTGACGTAAATACCAAAAGTGTCCATAAATTCGAGCTGTGCTCGAGCCGCCATCTTGGAAAATGGCGGCCGAAATTCGGTTCTGTGGCAATAACTCCGGAACCGTCACAGCTACGAAGAAATATAAAACAGCAAAAATGATCCTCATTAAAAGACAAAGAAGGTTGATGTGTAAATTTTATTTCTGGGATCGCAATTAAAATTGTTACAGTGGATAAGGTAGTCATTATCATTATTTTTCATTGCGATGTACCAAGTTTTATGGCGGGAAAAACAAATACTCAGCTGTGAATGGTTATTTAAGATTACATTTTTATCAGTGTCTATGTTAGGCTGATGTAACTAAGTTCTCAGTCATCTAGTGACACCTCAGCTACGGAGTTAACGCAGGTACATGTAGTTCCTTGGCATCCTCCACATATCGCTGAGCACAGCAAACCGGACCGTATACACCTGCATCGCTTGGTGCAAACTAGCCTGCAGTTGCACGAAATTAGGTTGATAAGTTTTCTGGAGCTGCTTATTTCCAGGTATGGATAGGTTTAAGTGATCCACCTCTCATGGACTAACCCCACTCTGTGGGATCCATGTCGTTTCCCATCCATTAAAAAGTAAAGTCATCCGGTATCCGGACATTACCCCCTGCCATTACCCCCGAAGACAATTACCCCCTGCCATTACCCCCCGCCATTGCCCCCACCCCGCAATTACCCACATAGATGGAAGACAAATCATGTAAACAAAAAAACGACCGTTGTACTAAAAGAAACTAGCTATGACAATTTCCTAAATGGAAGCTGGAATGATGAAAATGCTCTTTCTCAAATGGAAGCTGGATTGATGAAAATATTCTTGCTTAAATGGAAGCTGGATTGATGAAAATATTCTTGCTTAAATTGGAGCTGGATTGATGAAAATATTCTTGCTTAAGCTGGACCTGGATTTATGAAAATATTCTTGCTTAAATTGGAGCGGGATGGATCAAAATAATTGTTATTTAAATAGAAGTTGGATGAAACGCATTTTTGCCTAAATGGAAGCAAATGGGGGGGGGGGGGAATTGTCCGGGGGTTAATGTCCTAGGCTAAATCAGGGGGTTATTGTCCGGGTTTTTTTTGTCCGGGGGTTGTCCAGGGGGAAAATGTCCGCGCCCCCCCACCTACACCCACCCACCACACTCCGACCTCCACCGGCACGCCACCCATGAAATTGGTTACCTAATAATAAGTAGATTAAAGTAACGAATGTGGTTCCTAATTCAACAAGAATGCAAACACAACTTGCAGAAAAAAGTTAAATTTAATTTCACAAAATGTGCAAAAGTTAACAGCTTCATACATCTATCCGTATAGAAGTAATGATGTACCTATGTGTTTATAATTATGCTTATAATTCAGCAGACAAGTATCCAAAGATTGCAACCTAAAACGGAATACATTTTGAGATCCGGAGGATCTTTAACAGCTAAAATGGCATATTAATTTTGATCAGCGGCAATTTAAATGTGCACTCGCCTATATCTACAGCCTACACAAAGCACAGGCAGGACTTCTTGAATTATATGGCAGACGCCGCAGACCAGAACACTTCATGTCATCCTATTTTGTAACATAAAATGACAGCCAGCAGGAATTTGTCTCTATGTTTCTCAACACACCAACCACGCACCTCATTTATTATATAAATACACAAATAAGTGTCTGAATCATTCCTCGGCCTTTAACTACGTATCAACATCATCATGAACCGTGGGCTCATCGCCCGTAGGTGTTTCGACGCCATTTTCACCATGTTCTTCCACTCTTCCTTTCCCAGTACGATGTGACTCAGCTTTTGCAGTGATGTTCCGCACCAGTCTGTTAAATCATCCACATATTCTTTATGAGGTCGCCCTCTTTTGTTTCGTCCGTTCATCATTCCAAACACCAATGTCTTTATTTACCTGTAATTACTCCTGAATTCGGCACACGTGACCGAACAGACCCAGTTTGCTCCGGATTATCCTCTGCATCATGTTTTCCAAGAGGTGTATCCAATTTTACAGTTCTAAGTTAGATACGTTCTGTGTCCACGCTTTTCCGTAAGTCCTCCTATAGCATTTTCTCTCAAAAGCCAGTATTCTTTTCTCAATATCTTTTGTTATTATCACCCAAGCCTCGAAACCATATAATATGCTGCTAAAACGCATGTTCTTAGGACACTCAGTTTAATTTCTTCCTTTATGGCCTTGCTCTTCCAGTTCTTGTGCATAGTTATATGGCTGCCATCGCCTTTGCAATTCTGACCATTACTACCTTCCTACAATCTAGATCGTACGTCATGTTGCCACCGAGATATGTAAACTTTCCACGTTTTCTATATTCTATTTTGGATTCCGTCTACAAATATCTGCTTTGTTAGATTCCTATCGCCGAATACCAATGTTTTTGTCTATTCCGAATTCATTGTGAGAACGTTACCATTATCTCTTTCCTTCTTCATCCAACGTCTGCACTGCGTGTTCTAATCGTTGCTCGTCTTCCCCAATCAAGTCGATATCATCGGCAAAGCATAAGCTTAGATTATTGATAATTTCGTCACTACACCATGTTTTCCGCTGATCTTATCCAATAACCTTCCTAAGTGTGTGATGAAGGTTTTTGGTGATATTTGGTCGCCTTGTCTTATGCACCTGCTAGTGTTAACCAGGGTCCAGTTTCTCCACATAGGCCTACTCTGACTGCTGCTTCTGCATTGCTGTTTATTTCCTCCAAGAGATGAGTCAATTTGCAATCCACACCATATGATTCCATAACTACCCAAGTTACCCACTGACAATGGTGTCAAACGCTTCTGAAGTCTATGAAGCAGTTGTAGATGTTTTTATTCTTTCTTCCGACCTTTTCTTATATCAGCCGTAAAGCTAAAATCTGTTGTACATATACCTGGAATTATAAATCAGAATAGGTCACTACAGAAGTTGTCAGATGTAGAAAGACAATGACCAGAACAATGTTCTAAGAATTCTTTCTCATTTTCAAGCATCTCGTCACATATACCACAACCAAATGATTTCTCCATAAACGGTTCTGCATCATCGAGTGATTTGATTTTGGTAATCTTTGCAAGAGAACTTCTTTTTTCATTGGAATCAAGATGTATGCTTCTTGACAAACTTTCATGTGGTTTATCCAACACGCATGTGCTATTTAATAAAACCAATTGAAAAGAAAGGTCAGCAGATGATTGTATCTCAGCATTAAGCTTAAACTGTCTGGTTGAAGAATTCCTCTCAGAATATGGTTTACTCCAGGTACATTGCTCCTCGTCCATATGAGATCGCTTGTGCCTCTTTAGATTTCCAAGATCAGTGAATCTTTCATTGCAACCCTCACATATGTAGGATCTTTCTCCAGTATGGGCTCTCATGTGTCTTGTCAGATTACTAGTTTGAGAGAATGATTTCCGACATAATTGGCAGTTGTATGGTTTCTCTCCAGTATGAGATCTCACGTGTGTTTTCAGATTTCCATTCGTAGTAAATGATTTATGACATAGCTGACATTTGTATGGTTTCTCTCCAGTATGATATCTCATGTGTGTTTTCAGATGTTCACTCGTTGTAAATGATTTATGACATAGCTGACATTTGTATGGTTTCTCTCCAGTATGATATCTCATGTGTGTTTTCAGATGTCCATTCATAGTAAATGATTTATGACATAACTGACATTTGTATGGCTTCTCTCCAGAATGAGTTCTCATATTGTGTGAGTTCAACTCACTACCGATAGTAAATGATTTATGACATAACTGACATATGTATGGTTTCTCTCCAGTATGGGTTCTCATGTGTGTTTTCAAGTCACTTCCCATTGTAAATGATTTGTGACATAACTGACATTTGTATGGTTTGTCTCCAGAATGGGATCTCATATTGTGTTTTTTCAGATCACCAGCTGTAGTATATGATTTGTGACATAACAGACATTTGTATGGTTTCTCTCCAGTATGTGATCTCATATTGTGTGTTTTCAGCTCACCACCTGTAGTAAATGATTTGTGACATAACTGACATTTGTATGGTTTCTCTCCAGTATGTGATCTCAAATGTGTTTTCAAATGACCACTCGTAGTACATGATTTATGACATAACTGACATTTGTATGGTTTCTCTCCAGAATGGGATCTCAAATGTGTTTTCAAATCACCACTCGTAGTACATGATTTATGACATAACTGACATTTGTAGGGTTTCTCTCCAGTATGGGTTCTCATGTGTATTTTTAGATGATTACCTGCAGTGAATGATTTATGACATAACTGACATGTGTATGGCTTCTCTCCACTATGGGATCTCATGTGTGTCTTCATATGATCACTTTGACTAAATGACTTCTGACATAATTGGCATTTGTATGGTTTATCCCCAGTATGGGATCTCATGTGTGTTTTCATATGACCACTTTGACTAAATGACTTTTGACATAATTGGCATTTGTGTGGTTTATCCCCAGTATGGGATCTCAAGTGTGTTTTCATATTACCACTTTGACTAAATGATTTCTGACATAACTGACATTTGTATGGTTTTTCATCCGTATGGGATCTCTTTGAGCTTTCAGATGACATGTTTATGAAAATGATTTCTGACATAACATCCAAAAGTATAGTTTCTTTGCAGTATAGGTTCCTATAATATAATTTCAGTACATGCTCCTATAATGTGCATTCAGATTACGGCACTCAGTCAAATGACTTTTTCGAACATAACTGATACCTATAGTGGTGTATTTACTGTCTGTGACAGAGCTTTTTTTAACGTGCAGTTGTACACAAAATGTGCAGTTCTAAAAGGATTTGTGCTGTTGTAGAAGCACTTCTGTACAGTTAAAACTAGCAAAAAAGGTTCAATTGGAAGTAATTTACCATGGAAGATGGGAAAGGAAAGGAGTTGTGCAGTTCTAAAAATTCCTTAAAAACAGCCCTGGTCTGTGATCTTCCATGCTTTTTCCAGATTACCTCCATGATTAAATGATTTCTACCACAAATGAATTTTCATGGTCACTCTCCAGTACGTTTCTGCATAGGATTTATCAGAAGGTCACTTTGAGCATGTGAATTCGTGATGTAAAATGTGATGCTTTTAATCAAAGTTGGTTCATATTCGCTGAACCAGAAGCAGAAATGATTCACCACATGATTTGAATTTCAATTCTTTTTCTTCAGTTCAATTGGTCTCCATATGAAAGCAAATGCTTGCAGAAGCACTGACTGCCTTTAGTAAAACAAGTGAAACTTTTCACATGTCCCTTGCATCAATGATAGTCTGAAAAACTCAAATAATTCGAAAGTACTCAGACAGATGTCATATCGAAGACATCCACAATTCTGTAGAATAGGACACTCAAGCTCTATAAAACAGTAGCAGTGTTATCTGAAGATGAAATAATCGATGACAGAAAGATGTTTTGAAAGACGAAAAATTTGTTTTCAGGCGTTCTTAAAAGATTTCCACTCAGATGATATATCATATAATGTGGCTCGCTATCGTGCAGAAAAACTTCAGGCACCTACAAAAATTAACACCAGCAACATCTCACCATAAATAATCTAAAAACATAAAAGCATCTCGTTACAGTTTATAATTGTTATCAAAAATGGTCAGAATGATTTCCAATTGAATGAAGAGTTAGTAAATGCAAGTATGCCGCATGCGGATGTTTCGTCAAGGGAATAATTGTCCGCAAACAGATTTTCACACCGAATAAATTGATCGTTTAGATAGTGTTCAATTATTCGCTCAAGCATCTATTTGAGCAAGAACTATTCTTCGTAGATGAACTTCGATTTTGGAAAGAATCTGTTTGATTATTCCAGCTTCTATTTAAGCAAAAACAACCTGTTTTCATCAAATTTCCATTAAAACTATATTTCTTCATCCCAAAACTTCTCATTAAGCTATGCAATCTTTTTTTCATCAACACCACTTGCATTTAAGGAAAACACATTTTCATTAATCCCACTTTTTTGTTACAAGAATTCGTTTCATCAATCCGTTTTTACTCAACCACCGCTGTGGACGAATCGTTCGTTGACAAAACATCGGCGAACCAAGTATGTCAAGCACTAAAGGATTTTATGTATAATTACAGATCCACATCACGTATGTACATAGCATCTAAAATTATTGAACAAATAATTATGAATCATGTACAAACTCATTTCTACTCTAATTTACTAATCTCTATTTCAGTACTTAAGCATGCTATGAGTTTCATTCAACTGAATTTATTCTTTGTTGTTCATGACATCCCGAGTACAATCGTAACTGAAGAACGATTAGGCAAACAGCACTTGTTCCTCCTGATATATCTGCTGCTTTGATGGTGTGGCCATATTAACTTTTTAATATGCACTGATAGCAGGGAAAGTCATGAATATAACAGAGAATTGGTTTCTTCTTACTTAAAATGGGATTTATCCAGGGCTCAAAGTGTGGCTGGACAGTCATGGACGGCGTCCATACACTTATTTTAAATTCTGAACGCCGTCCAGCCACTTATTGGCCAGCAATGACTGGAACGGTAAGGAGCGTCCAGGCACTTCTTTTGGAAAGATAAGAGGCGTCCAGGCACTTATTTTTTCAACACATTAAGCACTGGATTTATCCCACGGCTTTCTAACAGAAAGCGTCACTTAGAGCTCGGCGATCTACAATCTATTGTTCATATTGTATATCACAGCAATAGGCAAATAACTTCTATTTGATTAAAGATTATTGTTCACCAACCCAACACATATTTTGGCAATATTGTTTTCATAAATCTCACTTCTATTTCATATAAATTTTATTCGGTCCAACTTCTATTTAGCAAGAATTCCAGTTTACTGACTATGCAGAAATACACGCTTACCAAATTTGATTCATCAATACCACTGAAATTGAAGCTGGATTGATTAGGAATGATTTTTAATTAAATACAGGTTAAGTTATTGAGAAATAATTGCTGCATAAATAAATGCGAGATTGATTAAACGAAATCGGCAATCTATCGCTTTAGCGGAATAAATCATTCGTCATTACATTGATTTTCACAGTGGTAGTACATTATTGTAATGCTGGAAAAAAATCTTGCCAAACAGAAACCCAAATGGCGAAAATAATTTCTATCTTTAACAGAAGTGGGATCAATGAAAAGATAATTGCTGAAATTTGAGTAGGATTCCTGAACAATAATTGTTATTTCAATAGAAGTTGGATTGATAAAAAAATCATGCCAATGTAGAAGTAGGATTGGGTGGAGGTAACTGACGGCTCGGTAGCACGTAAACAGTATGACCGTCACAGATAGAGGCAGGATAGAGCGGTCTCACCTACGGCGACCGATAGCCCAATTATTCCGCTTAATAGTCAATGGTCAAAAGACCATGAAAAGGTATATTTTCATAAATGTTGCAACGAGCAAGTAATTTATTATGCTAAGATACACGTCTACCGCAAATTCGTCCGTAAGCAGAAGGTCGGTCGATGAGGATTCTTGACAAACCAGAAGTTGGACTGATTAAAAACAAAAACGCTGCAATGAGCGAATAACTTGCCCTGAGCAACGTTAAAATTTTGGCAGAACTCCGAATGGCGGTCCCAAATTCGGCAATACTCAGAACGGCAATATCGTATTCAAAATACGTGTATTTTAACGTCGTGCATGCAGCCACAGTATAAATTTAATAATTATTTATAATGTGATGAACAACTCGTTGCAACATTATTATTTTTAATCAATCCAACTTCTAGTTTGGCCAAATCCTTCTCATCGATGCAGCTTTTGCATAGGCAAGAATTCATTCAATCAATCCCACTTCTAGGGTCTATTAAATTTTTTTAATCACCAATTGTTTTAATCAAAACCTTATCTATTTAATTATAAAGGTACTTGTCGGTTAATTCACCTGCAGAATTTTCGTCTGTGTACCTTGTCGGTTAGTTCACCTGCGGAATCTGCCGTATTTTACTCAATGTTTTTTAGTGACGTAATGTAATGGTGATATCCGATGAACTTATAGCACGTGTTTATATCATTTCGGACGCCATGAACACCATGAATTTATAAAAAAAAACTTAATCCAGCTTCAATTTCTCAAGTGTTTTATCATTAATCTGGCTTCCGTTTAAGATACTACAGAAGTTGGATTGATGAAAGTGTCCATGCTTAAATTGGAGATGGATGGATGAAAACGTTTTGCTTAACCTACAGTTCGATGGATGAAAATCTTCTTGCTTAAATTGGAGCTGGATTGATGAAAACATTCTCGCTTAAATTGGAGCCTGGTTGATGAAAATGTTTTTGCATATTATTGGAGCTGGATTGATGAAAATAACTGCTTGTTGAGCAGAGGCTGGATTTATGAAAGTATCCCTTGATAAATGGAAGCTGGATTAATGTATTTTTATATGTTAAAAAGAAGCTGGATTAGTGATAAATCGCTTGAGAAATGGAAGCCGGATTAAGATGTTTTTATACCTTATATAGAAGCTGGATGAAGGTATTTCTATATCTGAAATGGAAGCTGGATTAAGGTATTTTCATATGTGAAGTGGAAGCTGGATTAAGGTCAATGTTAATAATTTGAACAGTTCCTTTCGATGTCCATGTTAAACGCGCACAGCGAATCTAATAAATTTGCGATGTAACCAACAGGTGAATTAATTTTTGCAAGTAAGATTGCATATAATGGGTTTCGGTGTCTGCAGGTGAATTAACCGACAAGTACCATTATAAATAATAATTATTGTTCGTCAATGCAGAGCTCTTCGATTTGAGCGAGATCGTTTTCATAAATCCCGCTTCGATTTTAGCAAAAATTATTTTCATGAATTCGACTTGTACTTTGGGACCCTATAATGAATTAATTCAGTTTCCATTTAGGCAAGAATGCTTTTATCAATTCAACTTCTATTTAAATAACAATCATGTTTCATCAATCCAGCTCCAATTTCAGCAAGAATCTTTTCATCGATCCCACTTCTATTTAAGGGAACAATTATTTTCATTAATCCGACTCCTAGTTAGCAAGAATTATTTTCGTCTACCTCACTTTTATTCGACAAATGCGGTTCTCTATCAGTTTTGCAAGTGATCGGAATTTGGGACCGCCGTTCGGAGTTTTGCCAAAATTTTTACTTTTACCAAAGCAGGGCGCATACGGTGAACAAACATCAAGCGCAGAAAATATAGCGAAAGTCGCATGTACATAGCTATCACCAATTAAGTACCTTAATTTATATAGCTATGTAATCTAACCAGGTCTACGATTAAAGTAGAAGTTCTACATAATCTGGTTCACAGTCATCAGCACAAAATGGCGAGCGATTAAAGGAGCTCGCTATAATGACAATAATAATTATAGGCCTACATGCTGCAATAATAGACCTATATAAAAGTATGTCGTGTCATCTAGCGAATACATTTTAACCAATCTACAGCCGCAAAGTTTAAAATGCGACATAGATTTCACAAAGCACCACTCTTGCAATGTAGTCTTTGAGAAAGGCTTCTCTAACCTGATATTGGATGACATCAACCTCTCCATTAAATGCTCCTCAAACTATAATGCAAAGATCGATACTCGCATCCTCATGTCGTACTGTTGATAGTCTTCGTCTTCTTGTTGCAAGGACCTTGCAGGACTAGCTGTCAATTTCCCAGCATTGGCGCTCGCTGTGGATGGTCCCTCCAGTTGGAATTAACTCTCTCACACACTCGTGACTAAACAAATTATTCGTTTTTCAACGGTCTCTCTTTAAAAGGAAGGTTGCCGATAAAAAAACATTAAGCTGTTCGTCTTATTCGATTATAGCATGATAATAGCGTGATAATTGCTGAACATATTTGAGTTTCGAGAAACGATGCAATATTTTAATTTAACTGAACCATTGTGACGAAATTGCTCTTCTTATAGACACCACGAAAACTGAGTGAAGTGATGCTACATGTATGTATACAGTGTAAAAGTGGTGGTTCTCAGTTCTCACACAGATCACGAGTCTCCTGAACCACCGTAATCCGTAAACCCTGCTATGTTATGTTCTTATGAGTTTCATACGGCAAATCCTTTTCTATTAGCACTGCTTCTGCTGCCGCATATATAGTTCCCGCGACTTGGCTTTTGTGGGCGCTGTAGATGTCTGGGCATACTGTAGGAGACTACGTAGGTCGTAGGGCACTGTAGGATGCTACATCATGATTAATGTCTTAATCCAAAATTATCTAATATTAGAGAGGCATCGAGAAGATATAGACTGCGAGTGAGCGATAGAGACAGAGATCGAGAGACAGAAAAAGAAACAGAGATAGACAGAGATGCAGAGAGTGTGTGTGTGTGAGAGACATACGCAAGCGCGCGCAAAACAAGGCGAATATTATTGCAGGCATTTTTAACGTTCGACTTGATGGGCTAGAGGGTTGTCAACCAGGCGGAGGCTGACAGCAGATTGATGTGTATCTGAATCATAAATGTATCTTAATTTTAAATCAACTTACAAATAAGCCTGCCACTGAGCGTTCGGTTGACAATATGTAGGTGACCTGTCACCTATAGACCGACACCGCAGCTCGATTTATAAAAAAGTTATAAAGGCAACTTCTATTCAATCAAAGCATTATTTCATGACTCCAATTTTTAATCAAGCAAAGAAAATGTGTCTCTTAGTCGAAATTCTTTGTCGCACTGAACCATATGACGTTGAACCCATTATTATGATCTATCTCCTGTGAGACAATAATTATTAAATCTAATAATTGATCAGAGACCCATGAAATCATGGAACAGCAATTTAGGAAGCACACTAATGCTGAAAGAATGTGCATCCTTCTTAATGACAAAAATAAATCCTAACCTAATAATAAGTAGATTATTAACGAATGTAGTTCCTAGTACATTGAATCCAAACACAAAATGCAGAAAAAGTTAAAATTTAATCTCACAAAATGGTGCAAAAGCTAACAGCTTCATACATCAATATCTACATGAAGTAATGACGCAAGTGCTTATGATTCAACAGACAATTATTCAAAGATTGCAAACCTAAAACAGAATACTTTTTATATCCGAAGGGGCCTAAACAGCTAAAAATGGCACATTTGATCGTCAGAATATGTGCAGTGCCACACATCTATACACAAAGCATTCATAGGCAGGACTTTCTGAGTAATATGGTACACCAGAATGCTTCATGTCAACATATCGTGTAAAATAAAACGACAGCCAACAAGAATTTGTCTCAATGTTTCTCAACACACCAACCATGCACCTCATTTAAAAGACACACATAAGTGTCTTAATAATTCCTCGACCTTTAACTACATAATTATACCAGGAATCACAAATCAGCAAAGGCCAATAAAGAAGTTGTCAGGTGTAACAAGAGAATGACCAGCACAATGTTCTAGGAATTCTTTCTCATTTTCAAGCATTTCGTCACATATACCACATCCAAATGATTTCTCCATAAACGGTTCTGCATCCTCAAGCAATTTGATTTTGGCAATCTTTGCAAGAGGGCTTCTTTTATCAATGGAATCAAGATGCACGCTTACTGACAAACTTTCATGTGGTTTATCCATGACGCATGTGCTACGCAATGAAACCAACTGAAAAGATAGGTCAGCAGATGATTGTATCCCAGCATCAATCTTAAACTGTCTAGTTGAAGAACTCCTCTTACAATGTGGTTCACTCCAGGTTTCGTTGCTCCTCGTCCATATGAGATCGTCCGTGTCTCATTAGATTTTCAAGATCAGTGAACCTTTCATCACAAGCCTCACATGTGTATGGCTTTTCTACAGTATGAATGTTGGTATGATGCTTGAGAGAACGGACTCCAGTAAATGATTTATGACTTAACTGACATCTGTATGGTTTCTCTCCAGAATGGGATCTGATATGTCTTTTCAGCCCACTACTTGAAGTATATGATTCACGACATAAATGACATCTGTTTGGCTTCTCGCTAGTATGCGATCTCATGTGTCTTCCGAGATTTCCACGTTCAGTAAATGATTTATGACATAACTGACATTTGTATGGTTTCTCTCCAGAATGGGATCTTATATGTCTTCTTAAAACACCACTTGCAGTAAATGATTTACAACATAACTGACATTTGCATGGTTTCTCTCCAGTATGGGATCTCAAATGCGTTTTTAGATTACAACTCGTAGTAAATGATTTATGACATAACTGACAGTTGTATGGTTTTTCTCCAGTATGTGATCTCATGTGTATTTCCAGATGTCCACGTTCAGTAAATGATTTACGACATAACATACATTTGTATGGTTTCTCTCCAGTATGTGATCTCATGTGTGTCTTCATATGACCACTTTGACTAAATGATTTAAGACAGAACTGACATTTGTATGGTTTCTCTCCAGTATGTGATCTTATATGTGTTCTCAAATCACTACTTTTAGTAAATGATTTAAGACAGAACTGACATTTGTATGGTTTCTCTCCAGTATGTGATCTTATATGTGTTCTCAAATCACTACTTTTAGTAAATGATTTATGACATAACTCACAATTGTATGGTTTCTCTCCAGTATGTGATCTTATATGAGTTTTCAAACCATCATTTGTAGTAAATGATTTATGACATAACTGACATTTGTATGGTTTCTCTCCAGTATGTGATCTCATGTGTGTTTTCAGATTTCCACATTTAGTAAATGATTTCCGACATAACTGACAATTGTATGGTTTCTCTCCAGAATGGGATCTTATATGAGTTTTCAAACCATCACTTGTAGTAAATGATTTATGACATAACTGACATATGTATGGTTTCTCTCCAGTATGTGATCTCATGTGTGTTTTCAGATTTCCACATTTAGTAAATGATTTGTGACATAATTGACATCTGTATTGTTTCCCTCCAGAATGGGTTATCATGTGTTTTTTTAGATTACTAGCCGAAGGAAATGATTTATGACATAACTGACATTTGCATGGTTTCTCTCCAGTATGGGATCTCAAGTGCGTTTTTAGATAACAACTCGTAGTAAATGATTTATGACATAACTGACATTTGTATGGTTTCTCTCCAGTATGTGATCTCATGTGTATTTCCAGATGTCCACATTGAGTAAATGATTTCGGACAGAGCTGACAATTGTATGGTTTCTCTCCAGAATGGGATCTTATATGAGTTTTCAAACCACCACTTGTAGTAAATGATTTATGACATAACTGACATTTGTATGGTTTATCTCCTGTATGTGATCTCATGTGTCTTTCCAGATGTCCACATTGAGTAAATGATTTCAGACATAACTGACAACTGTATGGTTTCTCTCCAGAATGGGATCTTATATGTTTTTTCAAATCACCACTTGTAGTAAATGATTTATGGCATAACTGGCATTTTTATGGTTTCTCTCCAGTATGTGATCTCATGTGTATTCCAAGATTTTCACATCGAGCAAATGATTTATGACATAAATGACAATTGTATGGTTTCTCTCCAGAATGGGATCTCATGTGTATTTTTAGATTACTACCCATAGTAAATGACCTATGGCATAACTGACATTTGTATGGTTTCTCTCCAGTATGGGTTCTCATGTGTGTTTTCAAGGCACCTCCCGTAGTAAATGATTTATGACATAACTGACATTTGTATGGTTTCTCTCCAGTATGGGTTCTCATGTCGGTTTTCAAGTCACCTCCCGTAGTAAATGATTTATGACATAACTGACATTTGTAAGGTTTCTCTCCAGAATGGGATCTCATATTGTGTGTTTTCATATAACCACTTTGACTAAATGACTTCTGACATAATTGGCATTTGTATGGTTTATCCCCTGTATGGGATCTCATGTGTGTTTTCAGCTTACTACTACAAGCAAATGATTTCTGACATAACTGACATTTGTATGGTTTTTCATCCATATGGGATCTCTCTAAGCTTTCAGATGACAAGTTTGGGAAAATGATTTCTGACATAACTTTCACAGGTATAATTTATTTTAAGTACAGGCTCCTATAATGTGTATTCAGAACGCAACACTTAGTCAACTTATTTCGAACATAACTGCCTCCTATATAGTGGTGTATTTACAGTAGGCATTTCTTTCATGCCTTTTTCAGCTAACTTCCGTGATGAAACGATTTCTATCGTAACTGAATTCTGCATGATTGCTGTCCAGTATGTTTCCTCATAGGATCTGTCAGAAAGTCACTTTGAGCGAACTTGTAATGTAATATGTGATGCTTTCAATCAAAATTGGTTCATATTCGCTGATATAATCATCTGAAGCAGAAATGATTCACCACATGACTTGAATTTCAACTCCTTTTCTTCAGTCCAAGTGGTCTTCCTTTGAAAGCAGAAGCATGTAGAAACACTGATTGCCTATAGTAAAACAAGTGAAACTTTTCACATGTCTCTTGTATCAGTGATGGTCTTAAAATTTCAAATAATTTGAAATTACTCCGACGGATGTCATATCGAAGACATTCAAAATTCTGTGGAATAGGACACTCCTGCAGCAGAGACTTGCTTTATAATTCAGTGGCAATGTTATCTGAAGATGAAATAATCGATGACAGAAAGATGTTTTGAAAGAAAAAATGGATATAGGTGTTCCTGAAATTTCCCCTCAGATGCTCTCATATAATGTGGCTCGCTATCGAGCAGAAAAACTTTAGGCACCTACAAAAATTAACACCAGCAACATCTCATAATAGATCATCTCAAAACATAAAATCATCTCAATACTGTTTATAATAGCTGTCACATAAAGGTTAGTATGATTGAACGATTAATTGAATCGTTTCAACTGAATGAAGAGTTAGTACATGTAAGTATGCTGTATGCAGACTTTTCGTCAACGGACGATTTGTCCACGGAATAAATCAATCCAGCTTTCGTTTAGACACGCATTCAATTAATCGTTCAATCGTCTATTTGAGGAAGAACTATACTTCGAAGATCAACTTCGATTTTGGAAAGAATCTGTTTCATCATTTCAGCTTCTGTTTAAGCAAAAACTACCTTGTTTCATTCAGTTTAAATTAAAATTATATTTCTTCATCTCAAAACTTATCTTTAAGCTATGAAATCTTTTCATCAACCCCACTTCCATTTAAGAAAACATTTTCATTAATCCCACTTTCATGTTACAAGAATTCTTTTAATCAATCCGTTTTTACTCAACCACTGCTGGACGAATCGTCCGTTGATGAAACATCGGTGAAAGAAGTATGCCAAGCATTGAAGGATGATTTTATGTATAATTAAAGATCCACATCACCTATGTAAAGAGTATCTATTTAGTCATTTGGGGGGGGCCCGGTAGAGTAATGGTTAACACGCTGGCCAAGAGTGCGAGATGCAGCAGGTTCGAGCCCCCGTTGGGAGGATATGCTTTGTAGGCTGCTATTAGCGCCGTTGTAATTGCAAAGTTGTCTGTTCAGTTAGTAGTTAAGTTTAATTAAGATTACTGCATAACTTGTAAATGTAAAGCGCAGTGCGTCTTGCAGGCGTTTAATTAAAGAAAAGATTATTATTATTATTATTATTATTGAACAAATAGTTAAGAATCATGTACAAACTCACTTCTACTCCAATTCACTAATCTCTAATTCCGTCAGCATGTTATGAGTTTCATTCAACAGAATTTATTCTCTTTGTTGTTCAAGACATCCCGAGCACAATCGTAACTGCACGATTAGGCCTAAAGCACTTGTTCCCCTTGATATATCTGCTACTTTGAGGGTGTAGCCATATTCACTTTTTAATATGCACTGATAGCAGGGAAAGTCATGCGTATAACAGAGAATTGATATTTTCTTACTTAAGATTTATCCCACGGCTTTCTAACAGTTAGAGCTTGGCGACCTACAATCTATTGTTCATAATGTATATCACAGCAATAGGCAAATAACTTTTATTTGATTAAAGATTATTGTTCACCAACCCAACATCTATTTTGGCAATATTGTTTTCATAAATCTCACTTCTATTTCATATACATTTTAATCAATCCAACTTCCATTCAGCAAGATTTTTTTTCAATTCGACTCGAAGTCCATTCGACCAACGCTGAAACCCATGACCAGTTAACTGACTACGCTGAAATACACGCATACCGAATTCGTTTCATCAATACAGCTGCAATCGAAGCTGGATTGATTAGGAATGGTTTTTCATTAAATACAAGTTAAGTTATTGAGAAATAATTCCTGCATAAATAGATGTGGGATTGATGAAACGAATTCGGTAATCTATCGCTTCAGCTGAATAAATCATTCACCATTACATGGATTTTCACAGTGGTAGTGAATATTGTAATGCTTGAAAAAATCTCGCCAAATAGAAACCCGAATGGCGAAAATAACTTTTATCCTTAAAAGAAATGGGGTACTTGTTTTTTATCCGACCACCAAGACACCAATAACTTACGTTGCAGTGTTGTTATCTTTAATATATTCAACTTCAAGTTTGCCGAGAATCCTTTTAATCGATCCAGCTTCCGTTTAGGCAAGAATCTGTTCGTTAAATCCTGCTTCTATTTCGTCAGCAAATATTTGTCATCAATTTTTCATTGAAAATTATTGTTCATCAATCCAGCTTCAATTTCAGTAGAATCACTGCACTAACCCTAACCAACCTTCACGACGCCTAACCTGAGCCCTAACCGACCATCACACGATAAATCGCGCTTCTATTTCGTCAGAAAATATTTTTCATCGAATTTATAAATTTTGGTGGTCGGATAAAAAAAAACCAGAACCAAAGTGGGATCAATGAAAAGATAATTGCTGAACTTTGAGTCGGATTCGTGAACAATAATAATTGATATTTCAAAAGAAGTTGGATTGATAAGATATCATGCCAATGTAGAAGTAGGATTGGTAAAACATAATCATGCTGCGCCAGTCGACTATACAATTGAATAATTAATTCACTTATTCCGTTAAAGTGATAGATAACCAACGAATCCTTGCCTAAACAGAAATTTGGTCGATGAGGATAACTGCCAAACTATAAGCCAGATTGATTAATATTAGCAATGTTACAACGAGCAACTAATTTATTATGCTAAAATAGATGTCTACCGCGAATTCGTCCATAAGCAGAAGGTGGGCCGATGAGGATTCTTGGCAAACCAGAAGTTGAACTGATTAAAAATAACAACTCTGCAACGAGCGAATAACTTGCGTCAACGTTCAAATGTTTACGTTTGAAAGGGCGCATACGGTGAGCAAGCATCAAGCGCAGAAAATATAGCCAAAGTCTCATCTACTTAGCTATCACTAATTAAATACCTTTATATAGCTAGCTGTACCCGGCCACGCGTTGCTGTGGCTGAAAAGACCGTCCATCCCTCCATCCCTCCCTTCCCCTACCTGCCTCCCTCCCTCCGTCCCTCCGTTCCTCCCTCCCGTTCCCTCCCTCCTTCCCTCCGTCCTTCTCTCCCGTTCCCTCCCTCCGTCCCTCCCTCCCGTTCCCTCCCTCCCTCCCTCCGTCCCTCCCTCCCGTTCCCTCCCTCCCTCCATCCATCCACCCCGTCCGCTCCCTCCTCGCCCTCTTTCTCCCGCTCCCTCCCCTCCCATCCTCCCTCACCCCTCCGTTCCCTACAGCTACATAGATGTATGCGCTATATAAGAGCACGCGCGGATAAAAAAAACACGTCCGCATACACGCATTTGTGTTTTTTCCAAAAAGGCATATAAAAATCCGTCCGCTGGAAACGTTCTGTGAAAATTTGAAAACCGACAGTTTTATATGCGCTACAGAAACTCGCGCCGGTATGCACGGCCTCATTGGAATGCAAATGGACGGACGCGTGAAAGTGGAATTGAAAATTGTGTTTTTTGGTCGCACGCGCCGATTTAAAAAAAACATCCTCATACACGCGTTGTAGCCTATTTTTTCCAAAAAGCATATAAAACTCGTCCGTTCGAACTTCGAACGTTGTGTGAAAATTTGAAAAACGACAGTTAGGGCCTACAAATAAATGCGCTACAGAAACGCGCGACGGTATGCACGGCCTCATTGTAATGCAAATGGACGGCGCGGCCTCATTAGAATGCAAATGGGCGGACGCGTGAAAGTGGAATTAAAAGTTGTGTTTTTTGTCGTAAAGATTGCGCTTAGGGTTACCATACGTCCGGGTTTCCCCGGACACGTCCTCTTTTTGGGCCCCTGTCCGGGCGGCTTTCTAGAAATATGGCTTTTGTCCGGGTTTTCCCATTCGGATAAATATAAATAAATAAACATAAAATTTCGCCGTCACCGTCGCCTCTAACTTCGCGCAAACATTCGCCCCCAACTTCCCGGACACATAAAATTCCCCGGGCAATATTTAGCTCAATGGTAGGCTATGGTTACCATTGGACTTCCGGTTCCTGAAGTAAACTAAACGCCGCACACGCATTGATATCTATATAAATAAAGAGAAGATTCTGTAACGTGTGTCTGTCTGTCTGTCTGTCTGTCTGTCTGTCTGTTTGTCCGGAATGCATTTCAACAGTTTTTGAGCTATTCACTCCAAACCTTCACTACTGTGTAGGTCTCGGCACGAGACGCAAAGTCGAGGGGTTGGCGATTCTCTACCACCATGGGGGCCGGGGTGGGGAGCGAAACCCCCAAATTGTTTTCCAAATTTTTTTAGCCATTTATATGAAATTTTTTTCCTGGATAGAGGGCCATCAGAACCACCCGGATCAGTAGTTGGTGAATCTCTACCACCAAGGGGGCCAGCGTGGGGGCGAAAACATTAAGATGGTTAAACACCTTCTTAAACGCTTCCATGGTCATTATATAAATGGCGAGAGCTGCTAATTTAATTTTAACGAAAATCCTTATTTCACGGGTGGCGTACTGGTGCAGGTCGGTGTGGTGGGGTGAGGTGGGAAAGAGGGTGGGGGGCGGGGAGAGGGTTAGGAGAATGGGGTGAGGGGGAATTTTTCCTGGAAACCCTAATTTCACCGTTTTCACGGGTGGCGTACTGGTGGAGGTCGTAGTGTGGTGGGGTGGGGGAGCGGGTGTGGGAAGAGGTGGGAGTGGAGGAATTTGTCCCTAAACCCAAATATCGCGGGTGGCGTACCGATGAAGGTCGGAGTGCGGTGGGGTGTTGTAGAGTGGGGATGCTATGGGGGTGGGTGAGGTTGAGGGGGTTGGGATCGTGGTGGGGTAGGGGGTGGGGTGAAATGGGGTGGGGGTAAGAGGTGTGGTGAGGGGTGGGGTCGGGGTGGCGTGGGGTGGAGGGGTGGGGGTTTTGGGTGGAGGGGTGAGGGTGGGGTGGAGGGTGGGGGTTGGGGTGTGGTGGGGTTGGGGTGAGGGTGGATGGAGGGGTGGGGTGGGGAGTGGAATGTAGGGGGATGGGGTGGGAGTTGTGTTGGGGTGGAGTGGGGTCGGAGGGGGTTAGGGGTGGAGTGGGGGTGGAATGGGGGTGGAGTGGGGTGGTGAGGTTGGAGGAGGTTGGGGTGGAGGGCTGGGTTGGGTGTGGGGGTGGGATGGGGGTGGTAATTTTCCTGAGACCCAAATTTCTCGGGTGGCGTACTGGTACAGACCGGAGTGTGGTCGGGTGTTGTGTGGTGGGGTTGTGGCCGAAGCGGGTCGAATCCTAAATTTCCCGGGCAACGCCGGGTACCCCAGCTAGTATACTATATAGTTACTGGATAGCTAATTGCATATGAAAGCTCGGATTATCGCTCACTAAGGGCAAATACCCAGAATTCCTTGAGGCAAGCCAAGAGCAATCCCAGGATTCTCTGGGGCAAATCCCAAGATTTTCTGGGGCAACTCCCAGAATTCCTAGAGGCAAACCATAGTAAAGGATAGGCGGCACACCACTTCGCTTTAAAACGCAAATTTCTCAGCAATGATACAAAATTGTTTAAAACCAGCCTGGGGTTTTTGAGTTGAGTGACATACAAAACAATCAACCTAAATGTATTTAGCGGCCACTGACGCGATTTCTTGAAAATAGTCTTTAAAGTTGACGAATTTAACATGGGTTTACATATAAACAAGTACACGCTGCCCATACCGGAAGTCAGAGCTGATTCGCCGTCTGCCATAGACCAGTAACCGAAGCTTTACCTATCCAGTTACTATATAGTACATATCAATGCGCACACGTACGCGAGTTACATAATTGTAAATAATTGAATTTGTCAATTTAATTAGATGAAATTTACATGAAAATGCCTATACGTAAGCCTAAGTGTTCATTTACAAACGCACTGAAAGTCCAATACACAGGTTTTAGTGAAGGTCGCTATGACTGGGAAGCTGAATGTTTGACATGTCTAACTTGCTGAAAGACATAAGTTCTTCAAAGAAATACGCTTGGACTGAGCCCCGAGCACAGTCTACGGTCCCAACCTCAGTTTCCGCAAATTCGGACGATTCTGATGATAATGACTCATGATGAGATGTCACTACTATTTTCTGTGAGTTGGTCACTGTTTTGTTTCTGTGTACAGTCAGTGACCGGTAATGTAATGTGTGCTGAACTGAAGTACTGAACACTGACTCAATGAAGTTTAAATTGAAATTATGTAGGCCTACAATAAGAACAATATTTTGTGTGGTTTAACGTTACTTTTTATTTATACAACACTTAACATTGGCGTAGCACTTAAGAGGCTATAGGAGCCGGCTATGAGATGGTAACCGGATGAACATTTTATTTGTCCTCTTTTTCATCTGAGCACTTATGGTAACCCTAATGGGGGACTCAGTGAGCAGTTCCTTTAAGTGAAAATAGATGTCGCCACTATGTATATTAGACCAAGAAGTTCTGTGGTTGTCGGTCTTGATTTCAGTGTTTATGTTGTTATGATCGATTGCTTCGCGTTAGAATTAAAATTTAATTCCATCATGGATAATTACGGAAATTGGAAGAAATGTTGAAAGTGGAGTTGAGGCAAAGAGAAACCAAGAGTTCTGGAAGATAACACATGCTTCTTGAACGGTAAGATAACGAAAGGCATAAAAAAAACCGGAGGTGTTCGAATGGAACGGTTTGCGAAAATTTTCAAAGGAATCGGTTCAGAACTCTCCGATAACCGATGTAACAAACTGTAACTTTTACATTTTTATTTATATAGATAAACTAACCAGGTCTGCGATTAAGGTAGAAGTTCACATATTCTGGTTCATACAGTGATCAACACAAAATGGCGAGCGATTATAGTAGTTTGCAATAATGACAATAATAATAATACAAGCTGCAATATATGAAAGTATGTCGTGTCATCTAGCGAACACATTTTAACCAACCTAGAACAGCAAAGTTTAAAATGCGATATCGATTTATCTATGCATGTATGCATGCATGTATGTATGTGTATAAAGACGGACTTGCAAAAGTGCTGGTCTTAAACACCTTTAAAACGGTGTCAACCGCTGCTTTTATGCGAAATTGCGCATGGGACCTAAAGAAAAGTGCAGTGATAAGCCCGTGAGGGCAAAGTCCAACAGGAAATATGAGAGTTTTTGACACCATGGTGGCCGAGATTCGCGAACCCCTCCACTGCGTGTCCGATGCCGAGACGGACACAGTAGTGAAGGTTTGGAGTGAAAAGCTCAAAAACTGTCGAAATGTATTTGGGTCAAACAGACACACAGAATCTTCTCTTTATTTATACAGATATGTCTAACGTTAATGTCTGCCTGCGTCTGTCGTGTAAGTCTGTTTGCGTTTGTTTATGTCTGTGTCTATATCTGTTTGTCTGTCTTTGTCTATTTGTCTGTAAGTAGCAATAGTTACACGCACACAAGTACACGCACATATACACACACATACGCTCACACTTACATGAACATACATGAACACATACACACATGTAGACACATACACACACATACAAACACATACACTTATACACACACATACGCTCACACTTACATACATGTAAACATACATGAACACATACACACATACACACATGTAGACACATACACACATACAAACAAATACACATATACATACACACATGCACACCCATGCACACAACATGCACGTATACTCGCACACACACACACACACACGTGCAAACACATACACGTGCACCTACACATACACATACGGTCACACATACACACATGCCTACACGCATACAAAAACACGCATGCAGACACGCACACTCAGACACACCGTAGATCGAACGCTTCGGCATGAAAATCCGGTGCAGTGTCCGTGCTGTAATCGGGAGCGCCTCTGAGCAGTGAGCTTTAGAAATTTAAAAATATATAATAAAATGAATAAAATAAAATATCGCATAGCCCACATTTAATACGATTTCAAAACATCGTCCGTATAAACCTGAAGCAAACACCGCCGATGCGCACACGGTGAGACTCTAAAGCCACCATCGACAGAAAAGAATTCTAGCCAAACTCAATACACGCGATAGATACGAAGTGCGCTCACCATCGTATTTCCTACATCATGGTCTGGACTACTGCAGCGCCCTCTAAGTGGGTCTTCCAGTGACTCGGGCTGGGCGCTTAGATCGGGTCTTGTGCTCTGTGGCACGCCTTCTTGGTCGCATCCAAAGATTCGGCCATCACTGGCGGTACTGAGTGTCGGAATTAATTTGGAAGCGATAATTATCTGTAAGAATTGGGCGGTGACACATTATGGGCATACATACATTCATTCATCGTCATCGCCACTGTGCCATTCTATCATCAGGCGCCAATTCATATCGAAAAGCAGGTTCGTAATTGGCGGCAACTGGACCGTAGGCCTACTGCATTCCGTGAGTCCTTAATGAGCGTTCCTGCCATTGCTGATCCATCTTCCCTGACTGATGCTTCGACCACAGACCTGTTCGCCATCTACGATTCGACCATGACGGATGTTCTGAACACCTTACTTCCGTTACACCCGGCAAAGACGCGTCGTTCCGTTCTAACACCTTGGTTCGACGCCGAGTGCCGCTCCTTCCGCCGCCATGCTCGTTGCTTAGAGAGGCGTTACAGACGCACCAAATCATCTACCGACTGCACCAACTTTGTAAAATACGTCCGTGAGATGCATCGAAAATATAAAGAAAAGGAACGAGTGCATTGGGAGGAAAAGATCGCCTACCATTCAAGAGAGCCCAGGAAGCTCTGGTCGACGTTCAATGACCTCCTTGGACGTGCCCGACCAGGAGGCAACACTACCACGCCTCTCTTCTCGCCTGATGCATTTTTAGACGTTTTCACAACGAAGGTAAACACCGTCAGAGACGCTACGGCAAACTCTTCATCACCGATTTTTCCTCCCGCTAACTGTGAGCTGTCTTCCTTCGATCCTGTCTCAGCTCAAGAACTGCGACGAATCATTCTTACCTCTGCACCGAAGACCTGTGAACTAGACCCTCTCCCTACGTTCCTCCTCCAGGAGTTAGTTGACACGCTACTCCCTTTCCTAACGCTCCTCTGCAATAGTTCCCTCCGTGATGGTGTGCTTCCCGAGTCACAGAAACGATCAATCGTTGTTCCAGTGCCTAAGAGTGAAAGTTCGGATATGGCGGATCCAACTAACTTTAGGCCCATAGCAAATGTTTCTTTTTTGTCTAAAATAATTGAAAAGGTTGTAGCTGCCCAGCTCACCCAATGCCTTAATAAAAATGATCTCCTTCCATTTTTTCAATCAGGTTTCCGGAAAGACCACTCCACGGAGACTTTACTTCTTCGCCTTCTTTCGGATATCTATACGGCCATAGACAACTCCCATGTCACCCTTTTGGCATTGTTCGATGTGAGCGCAGCTTTCGACACGGTTGACCATGATATCCTTTTAACTAGACTTTCTATCTCTTTTGGCATCTCAGGAAATTTTCTCAACTGGCTTACTTCCTACCTTCAGGACCGTTCTTACACTGTTGCTTGTGGGACTACTAGATCATCCTGGGCACCTGCCCCGTTTGGACTGCCCCAAGGCTCTGTCCTAGGTCCCCTGTTATATATAATATACACTGCAGACCTTGGACCACTCTTACTGGCAAATTCAATCCTTAGTCAATCCTATGCTGATGACCTCCAGGCATATGTTCACTGCCCAGCATCTGCCGCTACTGATGCGGTTCGAGATATTTGTAGGACTATGGAAACCCTGGAAGCCTGGATGTCTTCAAACCGTTTGCGACTGAACCCTACCAAGACGCAATATATCTGGTTTGGGACGCGTCAACAACTTGCAAAAATCGACATGAAAGCCTTAGCATTAGAGTTTCCTCTGATTACTTTCTCACCTTTTGTGCGGGACCTTGGTGTTATTTTAGACCAAGAGCTAACTTTTACTCGGCATATAAACCTGCTTTGTCGAAGCTGTTACTACCAGTTACGTCAGCTTAAGGTGGTCTCCCGCTCTCTGTCTTTTAGTGCTGCCTCTACTCTTGTTCACACTTTCGTAGTTTCCCGCCTTGACTACTGCAGCACCCTCTATCATGGACTACCGGCTGACCGGATTGACTGCCTGGAACGGGTCCTCCGCTCTGCGGCGCGACTTGTTGTCCATATCCCAAAATATGGCCATGTCTCATCCTATATGCGGGATATCTTACACTGGCTCCCTTCTCCACAGCGGATTGCATACAGGGTCTGTGCCCTGGTTAGGCGGTGCATTGAAGGACTAGCCCCACCCTATCTTCGAGAACTCTGTTGTTCCACCTTGGGAGTTCAGCGTCGATCGACCCTTCGATCGGCGAACCACGCTGAGCTTCTGGTTCCCCGCTCACGGACTGCTATCCGACAGCGTCGTTCATTCTCTGTTGCAGGTCCTACAGCTTGGAATGGTCTCCCTGTTACACTGCGCTTAATTCCCAGGGGTCACTCCGCTCTGTTCCTTAAGAACCTAAAAACTGTTTTATTTAGCCGTGGCTGGGCCGGGAGCGCTTCTGAGTAGCCTACCTTGAAGAGGCGCTATATAAATTTCTGAAATAAATAAATAAATTCATTCATTCATTCATTCATTCATTCATTCATTCATTCATTCATTCATTCATTCATACATACATACGTAGGTACAGAGACACACCTTCGACATTAAACTATATATTAAACTATTTATAAAGACAACTAAAACGTATCGACATTAAACTATCAAACTATTTATAAAGACAACTAGAACGTATCAAAGACCAACATTGAAATTTATACTTGCTCTTAAGTGCTGCAATACGCTGAGCAAATTTCTGTCCAGGGTAACGACCTCTGTTGTCATAGACCCTGGTCAAATCGGATCCATCCATCGATGACCAATATTAAAAAGATCTGCTTACAGCGTATAATTCAACTGATTTCTTTCTTAGCCTCAAAATTTATTTGTTTAGTTACGACAGTTAGCGCCTGTGAATAAGCTGGTTCCCGCGACTTGGCTTTTGTGGGCGCTGTAGAAGTCTCGAGATTACAGTTACGATTACACAAAACGATGGTTATTGTTTAACGTTGCGGAGCGAAACATTCCAAAATAATAATCAAATTCCGGTTACTTGGGTTTTGTCAATTAAGCACCTGTGAGATGCGTACAATATTTGCTATAAATACATAAAACACCGAAAGCAATTTAATCCAGAGTTATGGTGCGATAATTAAGTTAATTGCTACCTCATTGAACTTACTTATTCTGACACCAAACCTTAACTGATAAAGGTTCTCGTTACGTTCTTAGTTACATGATCCTTCAACTAAATTTAATTATGCCAATCATCGTGGAAACGACGGCGTCGCAAAAATAAATGTTATAACAGGATTAAAATTTTACGTGAAGCGAAAAAAAATTTCTCTTCATTTTATAGTAGTCACGCCAGATCGACGCACCTCTGCGACAATTTTTTGTTGACATAACTAATTGAACAAGATAATTATAATCACTTGGGGTGGGCATACAATGTAAAAGTTGCATTTAACTCTGTCACTGATCGTGTAGGCCTAACCTGACGGCGTCAGTCCCAAGCATTGATGAATGAGGAGGGCGAAGCTATCATTGCTATTCACACAGTGTCAATTAAATGAAGTCATTGCTTTAAAATCCTATTATGGACTGTAATTATCATCACACTGTCAGAAATCATGCCGCATTTTATTGTTTGTATAACGCTTCTGCTCGGGGGTTGGAGTTCAAAGCACTCTTACAATTATAGTATCACAGTACCACAGTCTTCTGGGTAAGAGAAAAGTAGGCTTATAGTCTGAGCGTGGACAGCGTCACCTGTGCAAAGGCAGGATGGAAAAGTGATGGGGCCATATACACGACGAACTGAAAAAAATACTTATCTTATTAGTATCGCGACAACTTATGTAGCAATTTGTACATTTTACTAAAAGATTGAGAAACTCAATTTAAACGGTATGAATCAGATAACTAGCATCTTGTTAGTGATAATTTGCGATCAAAAGGTCTTTTCTTGTCTTGACCTAAGATGCGCTCGCCACTGACTAATATTATTACTGATTCGATTAGGGCTTGGACAAATTCGTCCCATGCATGTGTTAATGCATGTATTCGCGATGCAGTTCTTAAACATCGCGAACCTTTGCCTTGTAAACTTTTTCTTGCATCAGGGCTTTTTCTAACGTGCAGTTCTACACAAAATGTGCAGTTCTAAATGGATTCGTGCAGTTGTAGAAGCACTTCTGCCACATTCCGTGCAGTTAAAACTAGTAAAAAAGGTAATTTTTCTCAGATTGGAAGTAATTTACCATGGAGGATGAGAAAGAAGAGAAGAGGATGTGCAGTTCTAAAAATTCCTTAAAAACAGCCGTCTTGCATCACAACCCAGATTTTATAGTACACGGTATAATTAAGGTCTGGGCTTTTTGCAGGCCACACTGCAAGGGGTAGAAATCCACCGTCAGCAAATGGGCGACCATTTTGATTGTTAAAGTTGAAGCAACTGTGAAGAGTTTTTCGTCAGTGAACCAAAATAATGAAATGTACGCCCACCAAGTTTGCACGATGACGAAACAACAGTAGGCCTACTGATTGTTAAGTCGCGTCTGTTTGTTGACCTCCATTAGTTCATCCCATTTACGCTTTTTTAAATATTTTAAACGAAAATCAATAATAGCGAGTAATTATAAACAGAATAGTTAGGTTTATAGTGGGAAATAAAATAGTTTTATTCTCAATAATAATTATGCTTTTATAATTATGTTTGAAATTCATTTTTCTGTGTATTGTAGATAAGCTTACTTGTTTTCCCGTTCACAGTGTATATCCATCCGTTCATTCAACTCTAGCTATTCAACTGTCCCTCCCTTCCTCGCTCCGTCCGACCGTCCCTCCCTCCTTCCCTCTGTGTTTCTCTCTGTCTCTCTCTCTCTCTCTCTCTGCATCTCTCTCTTTTTTCTCTCTCTCCTATCCCTCTCTCGCCTACGTTCCCTCCCCGACCCTCACATGTCGGTGCAAGGGTTTCAACAGGATGTAGCCAACACATCCATTAGATGAGTTTTTGTATTGAATATACAGATGAAGCGATTATGATGCTACACAAGTCGTCTACATACATATCAATAACAATGCGAGCGACGTCATATTATGCGAAGGCCTACATAACAATTGCTCATAATTATTATTATAGGATACATGTATGAGTCTACTTTGCAAGTGTATTTGTGTGTGTGTGTGTGTGTATATATATATATATATATATTCATTCATTCATTCATTCATTCATTCGGACATTTATATAGCGCTCCTTCAAGGAAAAACTACTCAGAGGCGCTCCCGACTCCAGCGCGCACAAAAAGAATAGTTTTAAGTTTAGTAAGAAAGGATCCTGGCAGAGTCCCAGGGTGTAGGCGTAGCTCAAAAGGAAGGTCATTCCAGACCACTGGTCCAACCATAGAAAAGGCTCGATTCTTCATGGTAGTAGTACGAGCAAAAGGAACTAAGAGGACTCCCCTATCAGCAGAGCGTAACTGACGACGTCCTTGGATACCCAATGTAAAGCTGCATAGCTCACGGAGGTAAGTTGGGGCAAGGCCCTGACAACATCGCCATACCAATGCAACTACCCTGAACTCAATACGCTGGCGAATAGGGAGCCAGTGAAGTACCTCAAGCATGTAGTTTGAGACATGACCATATTTAGGGATTTGCCCAATTAGGCGCGCAGCAGAGCGCAACACCCGGTCAAGACAAGCCAATCTGCTGGATGGGAGACCAATGTAGAGCGAAGAGCAATAGTCGATGCGAGATGTAACGAAAGAATGCACATCTACGGAGCGATCGACAGAACTCAGTTGACCCTGCTGGCCCTGTTTGACGTCAGCGCCGCTTTTGACACTGTAGACCACGAGATTTTGTTAGAGCGGCTGAGTGTTTCTTTTGGTTTGTCTGGTGCATTTTACAAATGGATAGATTCTTAAGTAAGAGTAGCAGCAGACGTAAGAGAACGGATGACAGTGCGAAGCTGGCGCAGCTGATAATAGCAGTCTCGAGCAAGACGGTGAAGTTGAGGAGCAAAAGTGAGTTCTTGGTCAAGTTGGACATCGAGGTCTTGAACCGTGGTTGCAAAGACAAAGCCAGGAAATTCAGATGCAAGAGAAACTAGATCAAGCTTGGTAAGCTGCTGCCGTGTGCCCAACCAAATAAATTTTGTCTTAGATGGGTTCAAGCGTAGTCTATTGGATGACATCCATGCCTCTAGAGCATCCAAAGTCCCGCTCATTATCCGAACCGCTTTGACAGCATTAGAAGGGAGGCAATGAGTGTAAGCCTGGACGTCGTCAGCATACTGCTGACTCAAAACTGAATGAGCTGTTAGTAGAGTGGCAAGACCTGAGGTGTAAATAATATAAAGTATGGGACCAAGGACTGAACCCTGGGGTAGACCATATTGTGCAGGCACCCATGAGGACCTAGAAGAACCATGGACTACGCAGAGAGAACGCTCATGAAGAAAAGAATCTATCCATTTGTAAAATGCACCAGACAAACCAAAAGAAACACTCAGCCGCTCTAACAAAATCTCGTGGTCTACAGTGTCAAAAGCGGCGCTGACGTCAAACAGGGCCAGCAGGGTCAACTGAGTTCTGTCGATCGCTCCGTAGATGTCTGAGAGGAGTCGGAGCAGAAGCGTTTCAGTTGAGTGGAATCTTCTGAAACCAGACTGATTCTGAGGCAGCAGATTATTCCCTTCTAGGTAAGCGACGAGTTGCATGGCGACGACCTTTTCGATGAGCTTTGAGAGGAACGTAACATTCGCTATCGGCCTATAGTTTCCGGGATTAGTCGGATCCAATCCACCGCTTTTCAGAGCAGGGATCAGGATTGACCTCTTCTGCGTTGATGGTAGAATGCCTTCCTGTAGAGATCGATTGCAGAGTGTTGTGAGGAGAGGAAGTAAAATGTCGATGAATTCGTGAAGCAGGAAAGTGGGTATGGGATCTAGTTCACAGGACTTTGGCGGTGAAGAGAGAATAATGCGTCGAAGTTCGGTACTTGTAACTGAATTCAATGTAGAGAGATGACAGTCAGAGGGAGGATATTCAGGTGGCGGAGAGTCAGCAGTTGCCTGTAGAATGTCACGAATCTTACCGTGGAATACATATATGTAAGTGTGTGTGTGTGTGTGTGTGTGTGTGTGTGTGTGTGTGTGTGTGTGTGTGTGTGTGTGTGTGTGTGTGTGTGTGTGTGTGTGTGTGTGTGTGTGTGTGTGTGTGTGTGTGTGTGTGTGTGTGTGTGTGTGTAAGTGTTAGTGTTTGCTTTGTGGGTCGTTAATTCATCATGGAGATTTATGTAGCGCCCTTCAAGATTACTACCTAGGATAGCTGCAGACCCAAGCATGGCACACCCAGATCAGCATAAATCAAATCTGACATCAGTTGTTTTTCTACAATTCTCATACCTACTGATCCTGTTGCAACACACAACATAATAATTAATCTTGCGAAAATTGTATGTGCGTATGTAAGTAGTTCGTGAATGTGCATATCGTAGTTCACACCTAATGCTTCCCACTGTTCCCAGCAGGGCAACTGAAGAAGACGAGCGATTTGAATCCGATAAGGATCTGTTCCTGCCATCACGTCGGTGCAAATGATTATTGCAGTACCGTAGAATCCTCTTAGATATAAAAATCATTACCTCTTAACAGTCACAAGCTTCAAGGAATCCTACACAGTAGGCTATTAGTGGGTGGGTTTCTTAAAAATTATGTATACTATAAGTATGCATGCGGCATGTGATGTAATGTGAACAATTTTGAAGTTGATGATACCTCTCCTCTGTGTTAGCGTCAACTATAATATGCTGAGTGAATAAAAGTGGTAGTGGCACACACTGGAGACATTTTTACAGTGACCTCCAGACTTTTAATAGCCTAGGGTGTCATCAAGTCTAACTACGGCGCTGGTGTCCTATTACGCATGACACCGAATACAGGTGTAGACGTACACGACGGATATATTATGTGTAAGTGTGTTTGTTTGTGTATTTGTTCTTGTTGGTATCATTGCTTGTGTGTGTTTTAGCACGAGGGTGTGCGTAAATAATTTATTTATTTATTTCTGGCGTCTGCCATGGCGCCATTTCAAGCTCTTACTCAGAGGCGCTCCCGACTACAGCGCTGACACTGCATCTGAGTTTCACGCCAAAGCGCAGAAGCAACTGCGAGTGAAGGATTTGCCCACGGTCCATGCGTGGCGACTTGAGTTGGATTCTAACCTCGAACCCTCCCGCCACAAGGCACCGAATCACTACACCACCGTGCCCCACAAATTTAATTCGCAAATATGCATATACAGGGTGGCTCAATAAAAAATGTACCACCGGATAAAATGCAATACCTTCGCAACCGACTGACATTTTTCTGTGAAAATTTTCCAATTTGCAGGGGAATGAATTTCCAACAATCCCTGAAAGTTTCAATTGAAATTTGGGTAGGCTACTATAATTTTAATTCACCTTTTTTTATTTTCCGCGTGTCGATGTAGGTTTCGTGTACGACCCACATAAATAGAAATTCGATGAAAAATATTTCCTCACGAAGTAGAAGCGGGATTTAGCGCGTGAGGGTCGGTTAGGGCTCAGGTTAGGCGTCGTGAGGGTCGGTTAGGGTTAGTTTTAGGGTTAGTGCAGTCATTCTGCTGGATTGATGAAGAATAATTTTCAATGTAAAATTGATGAAAAAGATATACTGACAAAATAGAAACGGGATTTATCGAACAAATTCTTGTCTAAGCAGAAGCTGGATCGATTAAAATGGTTCTGGACAAACTAGAAGTTGGCGAAATTAAATCGAAAAAAAAGGTGAATTAAAATTATAGTACCAAAATTTGTTATTTTTACAAAAGTTGCAGCTGTTCAAACTTTCAATTCCATTTTATCAATTATCCGGAGAATCACGCTCCAATACTTGTGATTTCATTAAGATTTTTTGCAAATTACAACACACAAATTGATGATGATGTCATATGACCATACTATGAGCTGTAAAGAAGCTGTTTATGAAGCAAACTGTTGGTATTTGGTGATATTTTATAGATTAAGGTCTCAATTGGTGAATCCATTACTGAACGTTATGGGCAAAGTTTCTGCGGAAGATAAAATGGGAACTCGGACGTTGCGTGAACAAAGACATGGGACATCGCGTAATCATAGCAAAGTATCCTGTGAAAAGCGGAGCCTGAGCACATTGAAGGCTGTCTGTAAACGTGTTTATGTAACGAAGATCAGATGTCGGAAGAGAGGCAGGAAGTGGTCGTTTGGTATGACGTGAAAAAAGCGTGATTTTCACGAAATTCGCTTGGTAATCAAAAGGATTAAGTTTGCAAAGCACATCATGGTTTCGGCATCAGATCAGCTGGCATGGGTCACTGCTGCAAAAAAAGACTGCACTTCATCCTATTCAGCAGGCTAAATATCAAACTCTTCGTTGAACTCTCTTACCCAGACTCATTGAAGACCAGGCATGCTCTAACATCGGTTTTATTTTCCAGCAGGACGGTGCGCCTGCTTGCTCACACGGCAAATTTGATATGATGGAGCTACCTTATTGCCATTAACTGAGGTAAATGTATTGGCAAAGATGACTAACAAACTCGCCAGCCCTTAGCCCTCTTGCTTATCACGTCTGGGGAGCTATGCTGGAACGCTGAAAGACATTTCATCCAAAATTGGCGAACATTGGCCAGCTGAAGCAAGTCTTGCTGCTAATGTGGGATCAGTTGCCTCAGGACCCGACCAATAAGACCATACTGAGCTTCATAAAAAGAATTCGAGCTCGTGTTAAGGCAGGGAGTGGACACTCTCATTATACCTTATAATAAACTGCAAAACGGAATTCTAAGGTCGTAGTGAAAAGTGATATCATTTGACATGGAAATCTACAAGTGACGTTCATTTTCCGCGGAAATTTGAAAAAACGAAATTGAAAGTTTAAACAGCTGTAACTTTTCCAAACATGAAAAGTTTCAAATGAAACTTTCAGAGATTGTTGGAAATTCATTCTCCTGCAAAATGGGAAATTTTCGCAGAAAAAGTTCAATCGGTTGCGAAGATATTGCATTTTATCGGGTGGTACATTTTTTTTGAGCCACCCTGTATGTGCTTTAGGCATGAAAGCTTATCCATTGACGTAGCCTACGCTGTACACTATTATAATACACTATCAGTTATCTGCATTAAAAGTCAATAAAAAAAGCTTCGCGGTTTCAAAGCTATTTGAGAGGGCATCGACCGATGTTCATTGTGCAGCTGTGCGTGGAGCTCAGAAAGAAACATAAATTAAACGCATACACATGCTAATGAAACATATGCTTGCCTACATGCACACAAGCGTACATAAATACATGGGCACGTATACGCACATACGTACATGGCCTACATACAAATGGGCATGCATACATGCAGTATTACATATATTATGCGAATGAATGAATGAATACGTACATACATACGTATTAAAGTCGAGAAACAGATGGGAGGACGTGATACAACAAGACCTGAAGCTGCTAAAAATGAAGAAAAAAGACACTGGACACAGAGACAAGTGGGGGAGAAGGATCTGAGTGGCTGACCCCTCGCCAGAGGGAATAATTCTAGGCTGAAGGGAAAGAAGAAGATACGTATTTTAGTCGACATACACATGTACATACATACGTACATAACTGTGTACGTACGCACATACATACATACGTGCATACATACATATACATTCGTGCATATATACATCCGTACTTATATACATACGCACGCGTATACATACATACTTATGTATAGCTACATAATACACGCGTATGTATCCATGCGTGCAAATAGGCTTACACACATACATATTGCAGGCAAACCGGTACATGCACACACTGATGACTTGTAAAGTGACATCTCCGAGAATACGTACAGTGTACGTCGTACACGAAAAAATTCATTCATTTCAAGAATTATTATATAGCGCGTCTTCAAAACGCCAGCGCAGAGTCACGAGCATAGGCTACATTGTTATATTAGGCATAGGCCTACACATAGTTACTGTCGAGCGTAGCCTACACCCTAGCTGAGTCTCTCTTAACACGCTGGCTCTCCATCTCTTTGCCCGCCGTCTGTATTTCTATGCACCGTTTGTCAGAGGGAGGGGTCATCAGGCCCTACAAGCTCCTCCCACGGACCTTAGACCTCCTGGTGACACAGCGAAGTGTACATTGGGTTTATGTGTTATATGCCTGCCTGTCCAAGCCGTAGCTCCACTTTTTGAACACAGTGAAGTTTTTCTGTTCTGTATAAAACGACTTAATGAAAAACAAATGTATTTTGTATCCATCCAACGTTCAAAGCCAGTAGGCTACACTCCGCCCTAACAGGCCGAGCGCCGTGTGCAGCCTCCTACTCTGACTCCTAACAAGAATACATAATATATGTGTATATAATATGCACATAGCTCGTAGGCCTACCTTTGTTATTTTCTAGCAGATAGACCCATGGTTTAAGGACCACGTATGATGTCAAAGGCCGTCGCGTCGACAAGAATAATCGTCTGACATACTGCATCTTTTATAGCCTAATGATTGTGTAACAGTCGAGTCTAGAGCTTATATAGTCTAGAATTTAAACATGTTTAAGGTGTTCAAATAGAGAGCAATAAACTGAGCTCATTTTTGATAGTGGATATAAGAAGCCATGTTCTTCTCGGGAGTTTACTCGATAAAGATACCGATTATTTTGATACTGTGTGTGGTGGGTAGATGTCTCACTGCATCTGTTCCAAATGATCCAGGTGAGAGAAATCTTCGTTCTACATCAATTATCCATCAATTCTATTTTAAAAGTTAGTTTTTGCGCCGTTTTTACAAGTGAGATAAGACATCAGTCGATCAAGGGCGTTTAAGCTGAAGTAGAGATAGAGCGGTTCTGTAAGTCTGAGCCATCCATGGGGGCCTCGGCAGAGGGCAAGATGGGGGGGTCCAATGTTTCCCGCAATAAAGTGCATACGTGCCTTACTTGCTTATTTCATCAAGAAATAAACACCTTTTTTACATGTTCACTTTTTTATCATCTGCAATGAGTTTCATTTGCCAAACAAATTTTGATTACATCTGCTGTCATAGGCCCTCGTCAAATCTGGATACATCCATCCAAATATTTTGCAATTCTGTAAATATGTAATTTTTTGTGTATGTCCGCCCCATAGGAAAGGTATGAAACGACCAGCTTTAGAGTGTCGAAATTATATTTTATCGCTTTTGGTTTTTAAGAATTGTTTTGTAATGCATCATTGCTAATGCCTTCACATTAAGACAACACGCCTATTGGGAAATAATGGCGTATATCACTTTCTGAAACGTCGTCCCGTCTCCAATTTAGCTTCCCGTCAAGCTTTGCGCAATTCAGCTAAAGGGAGTTCTGTACCTGATCCACCTTGGACTCGTCCTTCAGTAGGACAGAGTCGATCGTTCTCGGTTGTTGGTCCCACCACTTCGAATGGACTCCCGTTTGCGCTGCGCATACTGCCACCGAATAATATGCCTGCTTTTTACATGTTGCTCAAGACCTTTCTCTTTAAACGTCCACTGGCTGGGAGCGCCTCTGAGAAGTCATCTTGAAGGGGCGCTATGAAAGTTTATGGAATGAATGATTTAAGCGAAAATAGAATTTGGACGGTAGAACAAACGGAGGAACAGACATACATATAGAGATGCAGAGATAAAGTCTGACATACAGACAGACAGACAGACAGACAGAAAGACAGACAGACAGACAGAGAAAGCGAGGGATAGACAAAAAGAGCGACATAGACAGAGAAGGATAGAGAAAGACAAACCAAGATAGACTGACCGGGAAAGGAGAGGAGAGGATAAAAGAAGAGAGAAGAGGAGAGGATAGGAGGGGAGAGGAGAGGAGATGAGATGAGATGAGATGAGAGGAGATGAGAGGAGAGAATAGGAGAGGAGAGAAGTGGAGAGGAGATGACAGACAGACAGACAGAGAAAGAGAGAGAAAGCGAGGGATAGACAAAAAGAGCGACATAGACAGAGAAGGATAGAGAAAGACAAACCAAGATAGACTGACCGGGAAAGGAGAGGAGAGGATAAAAGAAGAGAGAAGAGGAGAGGATAGGAGGGGAGAGGAGAGGAGATGAGATGAGATGAGATGAGAGGAGATGAGAGGAGAGAATAGGAGAGGAGAGAAGTGGAGAGGAGATGAGATGAGAGGAGATGAGAGGAGAGAATAGGAGAGGAGAGGAGTGGAGAGGAGAGGAGAAGAGAGGAGATTACAGTAGAGGAGAGGAGAGGATAAATAAAAAAAGAGACAGACAGGCAGAGAGGAAGACATCGAGATAGATATAGAAATAGCGGGAGAGATAGAGCGAGAGAGGAACGGAGGGATGAATGGATATATTACACATGTATGTATGCATGGAGAGAGAGACACAGAGAGACGTATACCAAGTCCTGAATTTCATGTGCATTAGACACAGCTATAGCTATTTCAGATCCAATCATTGGCCTTAACCCCAACGATTCGGTAATTTGAAATCATATAAAGCAGCAGTAGAAGCGGGCTGGATGATATCGCTTTCAAGCTACTCCTGGCGGTGGCCTTTGAAGCTGGTTTTAATCCACTCCTCTACGATATATATATATATATATATATATATATATATATATATATATATATATCATATTCGTTTAATGAAAAAACCAAGTGAAACACTGAACATGGGTACATAAAGAGAAATAGAAAATGAGTATTGGAAATGAGCAACATTATCGTCTATTATGTTTGATCAGATAATGAAGGTCATGGTAAAGGCATGGCCATTTGAACAGGGTACGAAGTATGGTGCAAGCATTGGGGGTTAGAGTCAAGGTTGTGGTTATGACACGCTAGACTTCAAGCACTTTAACCTCGTGCATGGTTGGATGAGTAGTTCGATTGCCGTTAACATAATCGGTGGTCTTTGAAAAGAATTTCAGATGATGATTCTACTCTAGGTTTTAAACTGTTGTTCAACGTAGATCAACTCTATACAATAAACACGAGTGCTCAAAGTACAGAAACAGAACTGCCTGAGCTTACATCATTCCATTCTGTAAGCTTACTAGCCTAATAAGTGGGATATTTGAAACAAAGTGCCTAGACGCCGTCCATAACCGTTCAGTCACACTCTAAGTCCTGAATGAACCTATATTTAATTGATTTTTGCCACAGCAATCCAACC
>OX457052.1:35330262-35337762 GCA_949752735.1 Lumbricus terrestris
AAATAGAAGAAGCCCTCGAAAATGAAAGTCTTAAGACAACGGGCTAAAGCAGTAGTATCCAAGATAGGATCTCAGAGCAACTTATAGCAGAAAGGTCATTACACAGCAAAGACCAATGTATGCAAAGGTATGATACTGGACCGTCATAAACCGAGTACGAGATATGTCGGAGAATTGTTCTCTTCTATACACAACACCTCTCTCTTCATATTTCCATCTTCGTCTCTCTGCGCCTCTCATGGCATTTTAGCGTGAACCGGCAACTCAGCTGTACAATATTCCTTTTTAGACACCTTTAAAACTATTTATAGAAATGCTATATTTATCGCTGTCGGCATATCGACCGCATAATATGCTGAACTGACAATTGCTATATTATAGCAACCGTCAGTTCAGCGAATCTGATGTTAGATGTCGTTAACATCACTCAACAGTCTTAGACACCTTGAAAACCGAGGGCACAAGACTATATTTAGTGCTTCCGACAAAACAATTACAGTACTCTCGTCGGTAAGATCATTGTTATCGCACATTGACATCAAACTGCAACTACTACGATTCTTATTTCAGTTGAATAATTATTGATTTAAACCGCTAAGCTGGGGTCGGAATCGATGTCTATCAATTCAGGAGCGAAGATAAGGTGGAGGTCAACGGCCTTAACCGTCCGAAAAACAACAGAAATCAATAGACGACAGACATTTACTCATTCATTCATTACACGCTCAAATGCAGCAGTGAGTCTGACCTCTCTAATAATCATAGGGTAATAGAAACACAAAGGGATGCGTTTTTAAAGGCGCTACATAATTATTACCAAACAAATAACATTGAATGTTTGCATTACAGGGAAGAGGACGGGTGTTGTAACAACGACAAGGATCACGCATGCAACACCTGCGGCCAGTTACAGCCATTCGCCTCACAGGGATTGGGAATCGGACTTCAACGTTGATCCTGTGTACCGTGGAAAGTGCATCGACATCGCTAAACAACTCGTCACCGATAATAACGACATCAACGTAAGTGACAGAGAACAACGAGGGGATTAACTGATTAAAATTAAGCAATGGTTGGATTACTAGAAATCAAAAATAACAAGTGGGATGGTTATTGTAATTAAAATTAAACAATGGGAGGAAAGTTTGAATAAAAGTAATTTATTGGGAGATTAGAAGAATCGAAATTAAGCAAGACGAGGACTGCTAGAATTAAGCTGTAACAATGGGAGGATTTATATAATTAAAATTAAGCAATTGTTGATTAATATTATTAATGCATGTTACAACTTATGTCAGCATACATGTTTACTTTGACATCTAATGGCAATGGCAACATAAGACTAATATCGACTTTCTTAAACACCCTTATGGTTTTGCTAAAGCAATATTTTGTGGGGCGCGGTGGTGTAGTGGGTATGTTCGTCGCCTTGCAGCCGGGGGTTGCAGGTTCGAATCGACCTCAAGTCACCGCGTAGGGACCTTAGGTAAGTCCTTCACTCACAATCACTCAGCGCTTCGGCGTGAAACTCCGATGCAGTGTCCGCGCTGTAGTCGGGAGCGCCTCTGAGTAGTGTGCTTGGGGGGTCGCTATAACAAGTGTGCATACGAACAAACATAAGCTTTGATATGTCATGATCCCAGCCTTTTTAGTGCCTTACCTTACCTTAGACCTTAGTCCTTCCCTTGCAGCTCTGCACATCGGGCAATGCAGTTTCTCCATTCCACTCTGTTCCTCGCCACTTATGTCCATCCAATCTCTCCAATCCCTCACCCCTGCTCACTCCGTGTTGAGTTGAATGATTTTTCTGCACTGTTTCTGTTGCGCAAGTTGTTTTTCTTAGTGCACAACGTGATAAATTAAATTTTAGTTGCATGAGATGTTATCTGTTGCTTCGTAGTGAGCTATGTGTATTTATATGCGTTTGCACAAAACCTTAAAGGTGTCTAAGTTAGTCGATATAAACAGCATTGTCGAATGTGTTTGAAATTCTTCGTAAATTCTACAAAACATTTGTGCAGAACATTATTTGCTAAATTCAGGTTATTCTTGGAGGTGGAAGGCAGAAGTTTCTACCAAACGGAACGGCTGATCCAGAATACGGAATGTCAGACGCTGGCCAACGCTTGGATGGATTGAATCTTATCGATGTAAGTAAAACATGAGACAGAAATCCCAATAGGAAATAATAATTTATGCATGGAGCCGCTTTATAAGAAAAAGCTTATCTCAATTTGGTCAAAGTGCATCAGTGACAAAGACTTAAAAGCAGCCAATTGCTTCCTGGTGCTCTTTCGGAAACATTTTTTAATTAACTCAAACTGTGCGTCATATCGTGCTAATGTCGGGAGGGCTTCTAAGTAGTACAATGAAGAGCCGCTACATAAATTCTTGAATGAATGAATAACGCTTCAGAGGCTATTGCATGCATGCAGCGCTAAAGTTAGGTTTGTTAAACTCCTACAATGTGCATTCTCCAACAGAACGCTCAAACATAAATGTTAGATAAGTTCAACATTATTAATTTAATGGTTTTTGGCAATGTCATGAGCCATGAAAACGTCAGAATATCGATTTTACAAATTACAATTTTAGACACCCATTAAACTAGATGAACCAAATCTATATAAAACAATCATGTTGGCTTCTAATGTTTTCTCTCTGCATCGGTGCGCATAAAAGCAGCCTCTCTAAAGACCGGTAAAGCAGAGAATGCTGAGCTTCGAAAGGCAGTATTCCTAACACTTACCCATAACCTGACCCTAACCCTAAACCATAACCAATTTTTAATTAAATCTGCATGTAAAACTGCGAGTAATGTAACCAACAGATTAATTAAACTTTCGGTGTAAAATTGTGTATAGTGGGTTTTGGAGTCGTCAAGTGAATTGACCGACAAGTACCCTACTACAATGCACAGACTCCAAAAACTACACCCAAACATAAATTTTAGATACGTTCGATATTGCAAACGGTCTTTGGCATCGCATGATGGCGTCAGAATTTTGATTATACGTAATACAATTGTAAACACCCATTAAACTAGATAAAATATTCTATATAAACAAATCTTGTGGAGCATATCATGTTTTCGGCTAACATCGATACACACAAAAAGCGATTACTAATTGCAAAGAATTAAATGTCAACTTCGAACGAAGGCCCACAAGCGTCGAAACAGAGCTGACAGACACAGAAGATGATGTTCCAAAAAGCAGGCAAAGCTACGGGAGAAACTCGCTTACTAAGATCAGCACTAGTTTTTTAGAACAATATGCTAGTATGAATGACCCAATGTTAGCATGAATGATAATTATTATACATGTTATTTCAATGTAATTAAATGTAACCATGCAATGGTCAAATTAAAACTAGAGCTGTTTTTGGTAAAGGGTATTTTCCATGAGTTTGACCAACCTTTTGGGGTTTTGCTTTGTGCTATCCTTCTATATTATAAAGCTAATCTGATGACGTCATTGGATATTGATAAACCTTGAAATTTAAGAAATTATTTTAGGTATTGTAGTTGGCCAGAGTAAAAAGTGTTATAGACTAGTTGCTGAACAGGATACCGACACAAATTAATAGGCACAGTTGTTGCATATTCATAATATGTGAATGCATTAGAAATTGTTCTAATCATAGCGGTCTCAAACTCTACCCAGCATTAGCACGCTTGTCTTGTTAATATCAGTCAGAAACAGGCTTCAAAAATCCAGGCGACTCTAAATAAATGTATTTTGCTTCATATTGTATCATTTCATTCATGGGAGTATTATGGTATGTCACGATTGCAATGTGATGAAATGTAATTAATAATTTCTACAATAGCGCGCCCTGGAGAAGAAAAAGGTTCGACGATGAGAAAGATTGTTTTTTACAACGATTCAAGTTCCACGCAAAGTTGATGGAAATGCATTCCATAAGGAAAGTCCAATGATAGCTGCAGAGGATCGTGTTTGAGTAAATAATTATAGTGGATGAAGGAACGTAATGCGACGAATATTGCTCAAAATGTTGTTAGCATGGCATTGAGAGACATGGTAGCTTTGAAAACAACGAATACAGTTGCAAGAAGTGTCGGGTAGGCCGATGATTGACTCGCCCAGTTTCAAAGCCCAGACCATTATTGCGACGCAACCATTGAAATTACACTATAATAGCAGTAGACCCCTAGACCTAGACAGTCTTCAATGGTTTATTTGCCGTCATCGAAGGCTGCGTTTTATGAAAGGCAAAACACAAAAGCTGTGTAAACACGAGTCACTTTACAAACTGTCGAATGCATTGAAATTCGACAAAGGTGGTGGATAGATGTCTTAAGGACAATGTACGACAAAAAGGCCGTTGACGTAGGTCAAGATTGTTTTGGCATAATAGGCCTGCATTCAAAGTTTTTTTCATAATAATGCTATGCTCCGTTATATTGCGGCAGCGGTTGAAGCGTGTCTCAAAGCAATGTTAAAGAACTCATTCAAAGTGAAAAATGATCATCTTTTGTGGCATCGCCTTTTGCTGATACAATTAAATGCACCAATGCCGCAATAACAAAAGCAACAACAGCTTCTTCTACGCAACTGAACTTTCAGGTCTTTGATCTCGCCTTGGTTGGTGCACATTCACACACACACACACGCACACGCGCACACGCGCACACACACACACACACACACACGCACACAGACACACGCCTTCTCGGCGCAGCTGGTATTATATCGCAGTAGACCAATAATATTGTGAGTGAAGGACTTGCACAAGCTCCCTGTACACAGCTCCCAATACACAACTCCCTTACACAGCTCCTTTACACAGTGTACAGCGTACAGTAACAGTGGCTTTACATGCAGACCGCCATGAGGAGTTGGTCAGCGCGCCCCGCCCCACTTATACTGCTACTGGTCTAATACTACCACTACCACTAATGCCACTACATCTACAATTGCTAATAATAATTGTCGTAGTAGTTGTGGTTGTATAATTATGTAATGGTAGCATCAGTTGCAGGTTTAGTAGCAGTGGCATTGACCGTAGGTGAGTCGTTTTCCTCAAATGGAGTTTTTCAGTCATCGCTTGATCCACCAGTCTTGTTCCACATTGCATTCTTCTCTTCCCACTCATCACAATCATCTTCATCGTCGTCGTCATCATCATCGTCATCATCATCGTCATCGTCATCGTCATCATCATCGTCATCATCACAAAAATCATCACGATCATCATGATTCATCACAATCATCATCACAATCATCATCATTCTCGTCATCGTCATCACTAACATAAACGAAATTTTCTGTTGTATGCCGTCTTAACAACGACACCGTCATCTTCATTATCTTCATCATCTTCATCGTCATCAGTTGTGGCTGAACGAGACGAAGAAACGATCTGCCTCGGCAACCTTTGTCTGGAATCAAGAACAATTCGACAAAGTCAATCCGGAGACAACAGACTACCTACTAGGTAACACACTCACTTTTATAGCTCCAGGAATTTTTTATCTGTTAAAATTTGATATATATATATGTATATATATATGGGTATATATATGTATATATATATATACTGAGTTACTGTGATGATAATAATAGAATATCTATCATGAAATTGTAATGTACTAGAATTCCTAGTGATGTTGTGTTGGGATGATTTTGCAGTCATACTAATGTTAGCTATAGACAATTAAGAAACTAGACATTAAAAGCATTCCTGCTCCTCTTGGTTTTGGATGATTTTGCGGCCTGTATATAATAGCAACGGGCTACTAAATATATATTCTTATAAACAACGTTTAAAGCAACCGTGAAGTCATTTTTCCCATTTGCCACTGCTTAACCAAAACATTCCTAAAAATTATTCATGCGATGTGGTAAAAGCAACACTAAAATGAAGAAAGTCCTTTTGACATCAACTGCTGGAGATTCCATTAAGATAAGATAAGAATATTCTTTAATGGATCAATTGCTATCCGCATTTTGGCGTAAGGGTATGTTATAATAAACAAACGTACATCATTTCTATATTCATTCAATGTCAATTGTTTTAAAATGGCACACAATCTTAAATCCGAAATTCAAAAATCAATATAATTATGTTCCTTTGTCACATATTAGGCCTACAACTGGTTCAGTACCTTGCTCTTAAGTGCTGTAATATGCCGAGCAAATTTCTGTCCATGGTAACGGCCTCTGTTGTCACAGACCCTGGTCAAATCGGATCCATCCATCCTTAGGCTATTATCACTATGATAATAAGCAACTCAACTATTCTCGTCACACCAGTTTGAAGTTCTTATTGTAGGCTACGCGGTTCGAATCCCGTAGGCATTTGGGTTTACATCTTCCTTCATTCTTAGGTGGCAGTCAATCCACACAGAGCATGAGTCTGGCATGACTGAAACCTTGTGATAATTATACGTCTTGCGTTCTTGCTAATATTTTTTAATTTCATAACCTGTTCATCTTCTGGAGGGGCCCGGTATAGAGTAATGGTTAACACGCTGGCCAAGAGTGCGAGAGGTAGTGAGTTCGAGCCCCGTTGGGCGGATTAGCTTTGTAGGCTGCTATTAGCGCCGTGTAATTACAAAGCTGTCTGTTCAGTTGGTAGTTAAGTTTAATTAAGATTACTGCATAGCTTGTAAATGTAAAACGCAGTGCGTTTGCAGGCGCTCAATTAAAGAAAAGATTATTTTTTATATTTATTATATAACTGTGTACGGTGTACATCTGGTTGAGGTCTGTTGACCGGATCATTTGTATGTGCTCTTGTTATAGCGCCCCTATAAGTTCCCTACTCAGAGGCGCCCCAGACTACAGCGTGGACACTGCATCGGAGTTTCACGCCTCAGCGCTGAGCAATTGCGAGTGAAGGACTTGCCCAAGGTCCCTACGCGGCGACATTGAATAAGCGAAATATTATTATCAATAATATTGATAATAATATTTCGTTTATCTTTATAAACAATTTGGTAGACAATATATATAAATATATATATATATATATATATTGTCTACCAAATTGTTTATAAAGGAAATATTATTATCAATATTATATATATATATATATATATATATATATATATATATATATATATATATATAGGCCTATATCCAAAATACTCTCATGGAACGTTGGCTGCAATTTACGGAGCCAATGCCGTAGGACCTAATTATTATTTATTATGCGAGAAACAATGTTTTTTCGACACCTTTAAAACGGTGAATTATTGATAATATATATGTGTGTGTGAATAGTGTTAATTTGTTGCTCTTGTCCCGAGTCCTTACTAAATCAAAAACGATTGCAAAAACCACTGTAAATGTTCGTCGTCAAAATAAATAATCGTAATTAGCGAATTATATATTTTTAAAAATTTTACTTTTAAACCTGCAATACACGACGCTAACCGCAACCTACAAAGCATGTCCGCCAAACGGGGTTCGAACTCGTTACCTCTCCCTTTCTACAACAGCTTGTTATCCATTGCGCTACCGGGCATCCGCT
>OX457052.1:35342762-35455262 GCA_949752735.1 Lumbricus terrestris
TTCTCAGGTATAATAAATATTATTGATCTGATGTCGACTTGGTTTTCTAGCAGATGCCATCTTTGCATATTAAACATCTGAGCCATTGGAAGTTAATTCATTGATCAATAATGGCAAAAACGTTTGGCAAGCGATGTGTGATCATCCAGTAATGAATTCAATATTATTTCTCCAATATGACTCAAAGGTACCGGTGAGGACGCGCATCCATGGAGTTTTGGTTACTGTAACAAAGGTTTCATGGTCGTAATGCGCTCTTGTTAAGCTTGAAATTCAAATTTTCATTTTCATTCCTCTCAGCCTTTGGGTGGCCATTTAACCCTCAGGCTACCAAGCTTCTTTTTGTGTAACACGGACTATCAAGGGGGGGGGGGGTGGTTACCACCCCTGGATTTTGGGTTTGGCTTGAGACATCATAACTGATAATACACCGTTGGATTCAGCATTCATTTCTGCACAAAAGGGTATATTTAGGTTTAGAAAATATGAATGCACCTCGAAATTATGAATTTTTTACCATGAGTACCCGTCGATTCCACAAAACGTATACTTACGCATAGGGAATATATTAGAATATGTGTGTTTTAGACATTATTTATATATAAAAAATAGTTTACATATAATAAAGTCCAATGTTCATCTATAAAAACTAGTAATAAGTCTGTTTTATGTTCAATCAAAACCAAAAAAATGTTATAGCTGCTGAAAAACGTTTTCACAGACATATCGACTTGCGTTGTAAAAAAACCCAACATTTTCACACATTTTAATTCATTTTGAGCACTTCCGGTCATCAAAAGACAAATTATTTAGTATTAGAAAATAGCCCTAAATGCCCTCTACAGAATGGCATAATTTATTTCTATTAAAAAATAAATTGTGAATAAGTTATAATAGAAAAAACATGCCAATTTTATGAAAATAAAACACCTTTATATACATTTTAATTTATTTTGAGCACTTCCGGTTGTCAAAAGAAAACTCATTGAGCATGGAAATGTAGTCCCGCATTCCCTCTATAGAATGGTATAATTTGTGTCTCTTAATATTAAAGGGCACAAAAGTTATAGTCGATAATCTAGGGGGGGTGGTATCCACCCCTCCTGGTGCCTTGGGTATATCTGGTATAAATTTTGAATGGTATGGTATATCATAAAAAAATTAGCTCAAAATGTGTGCCAATGAACCCTCTACAGCTACCTAAAACGTCAAAATTTTATTCCAAACGGAACAAGTTTTATTTGGGAAAAACCTAGGAGGGGTGGCAACCCCCCTGGTAGCCCGAGGGTTAAGCTGGATTTTAAAATTGATTTGTTACAGGATGAGAAAGATAACCAATTTTTACAGGTCACACCTATTATGCCATTAGTTGGAAATATTTTAAAGGTGTTGAAGCGACGTTGTTCCCTACTTAGTAAAATTATATGATCGGTAATAAATGCTTTAGGTGTCTATGAAGATTAGTCGGTAGATTGCAGCCTATGGTTGGTTAGTAAGGTATTACATTAGAAAGAGCAAGTCTTTAATTGAAAACGAAACAACACAAACGTCTCAGCAAAACGGAGAAATGCAGAGAAAGAAAGAGAGAGGCAGAGACAGACACACACAGAGAGAGAAAAAAGTGAGAGACACACAGACAGACATACACAGACGCAGGGAGTCAGATAGACAGACAGACAGACAGAGATAGAAATAGAGAGAGAGAGAGAGAGAGAGAGAGAGAGAGAGAGAGAGAGAGAGAGAGAGAGAGAGAGAGAGAGAGAGAGAGAGAGAGAGAGAGAGAGAGAGAGAGAGAGAGAGAGAGAGAGAGAGAGAGAGAGAGAGAGAGAGAGAGAGAGAGAGAGAGAGAGAGAGAGAGAGAGAGAGAGAGAGAGAGAGAGAGAGAGAGAGACAGAGAGACACAGAGAGAGAGAGAGACAGAGAGAGAGAGAGAGAGAGAGAGAGAGAGAGAGAGAGACAGACAGACAGAGACAGAGAGACAGAGAGAGAGAGAGAGAGAGAGAGAGAGAGAGAGAGAGAGAGAGAGAGAGAGAGAGAGAGAGACAGAGAGAGAGAGACGCCAAGTAACAACAACAAAAAAAGATAATGAGACGAATAATCAATTGGAACTTTGTAAATGCTATAGTATAATGTTGTTTCAGCAAATGCTTCCTTGCCGTTGTAAATGTTTTCCCTCTAATTTGTCGATGCTTTAATTTGATGTCTCATTCAGATTGTAGGCTACCAACCTATTATGATATGGACCTAGCTGCTTTTCTCGTTTGTTTTCATCTTCCTTGGTGCTTCTGGGTTTCCAGGTTTTGTGGACTTGGCAGGACTTCGTGAGGAGAATGCGACGGATGGATTGCCTTTATTGACGCTGGCCTACGCCAATGGTCCCTCGCAGTACCTAGGAAGGATCGACCTCACTGGAATAGATACACGTGAGCATCAACACTCGAGAGAGTAGGCCTATTCATTACAATTATAGACTGCAGTGCGTTAGCTTATATGTTCGATAGGTTATAATTATCAGAGTAGATCGATTTATATTTTATTAGATTGAACTGAACAAGGTGAGTCTAGATTGGGATGGATTTTTAGGGGAGGTTTCAGTTGATTAGGATGTCATCCATTATGATATTCATTCATTCATTCATTCGTTCGTTCGTTCGTTCATTCATTCATTAGTTCGTTCGTTCATTCATTCAATAGTTCGTTCGTTTATTCATTCATTCATTCATTCATTCATTCATTCATTCATTCATTCATTCATTACAGTATCCATTGTATCTAATATCCATTCAAGTATTTATGTAGCACTTTATATAGCACCTCTTCAAAGAAACTCATAGCCGATGACATGGACGATTCAAGGACGCGTCCGCAAAGGCGTGCGGCAGAGAGCGCATGATCCGACCCAGTAAATCAACCGACCACCAAACAATGGATATTGCAAAACAATCGACGATTGCTTATTGATTGAGGCCATTGTGGTCAGTGCAAAGGCATCAGCATTTCCACAATTAACCAAAAATTCTCGCAACTGTTGATAACTATTTTGAGGCCTCTGAAGCAATTTGCCATGGCTACACTGGAATCCTTGGCCCCGAAACATATATTATGCGTTTGGACGCAAAAATCACGATTCTAAGTCAACTAAAAGCTTATATATATATATATATATATATATATATATATATATATATATATTTAAAAATTTACATTTACACCAATGAGACCATTGGGAACTTTTCGATGACCATATTGGAATCCTTGTGCCTAACTGGATATGTTTAGGCACCAAGATAACGCTTCTAAGTGAAATAGAAGTCGAGATATTTAATAATCTGTAAATCGGTCAGCCGTATTGGAAAAAGGCTGTCATTTGTGCCAGAGGGCAAATCTGCGATGGCCCTATAGCCAGATCGTTCTCTCAGGACATACTTGTATCACTAAGCAAACAATATTTCATCAGCTTTTCCTGCCAAGACAACGAATCAATGACCGTTGCGTCTCAGTTATTATACAATAACGCCAAAAGATTATAAAGGTGTCCTTCGGAATGCCTTCTGGTAATTTTTTCCCGATTAAACAGCACTATGTGAAAACATGCGAGTAATGACTTTCGACCTTGAGCCATTTAATTACCATTCCTGTCAACCCACACGAGCTTGATATAAACTGTTTAACGACCGCGACATATTTCGAAGAAACGTTAGAGGGCGCCCTGCCTCTGTTCAGTGTCGAGCAATAACGGTTCACTGGTTGAATTTATCGGGTCGTGCTCAGATCTTCTCGATATTTGGTTTCCTTCTCTTCTGAGCGGCGGAATCCGAACTAACTTTGCATTTAATTCGTAACTGAGAGAATTTCGTCCATTGCTTCTCGTCTTTGGCGTATGAATCTTTAAAGACCCTGTTTTGTTTTGCTTTAAACACTTGACTTCATCTGAATAACTCGTCCCTATACCCAATTTATGGAAGTGCCAGCCTGAAGCCAGGATGAATAAGGAGGGTGACTCTTTGTTCTGATACAATGTCCTCAAACAATGGAGAGCAGACGCAGTTAAACAGACGAAAGGATACAATAAAGAAACAAAAATTAAGTACTCGTATAAATCAAAACAAATTTATGTGTTTTGACAAAGTATAAGCTGAGAAGAAAGAGAGAAAAGAAAAAGAGACAAGTTCTGGAATTATCTGAAAAACTCAATATAGTTTCAGTTATACATACATGTAGCAGCTACTGATTATAGTACAACAAATATGTAAGTAGATCTTTTTGGGTATACAGTAATCCAGAATCTAAATGCAAACATGATTTCCTTAATTTATTCATGATATAGGGCTTTAATGTTAATTAATTTTTTCTATTCCATTTGCAATTTTATGCATCCATTTTTTATACGATTCTCCCATCTCTCACAATGCATAATTCAACTCAAGATTATTATATAATTTTGCTAGACAACTTTGTTGTTAAATCCGATCATTCTTTCAATACATTTAATAACATAATCAATTTACATGAATGTATCTTTCAAGATTTTCATAACATGGTGTACGAACGTTATAAAGGTGTCTATTCAGAATGCCTATATTGATTTTTTCTTTTTAACGGCCTCCATTGCCAAACCATGCAATCAATGACTTTCGATTCTGAGTCATTTATTAAATTTCTTCCAATCTGCAAAGAGGTTGGCAATGACCTGTTTGACAACCTCGACACTTTCCCCATTCATTCATTCATTCATTCTGAGAATTTATATAGCGCGTCTTCAAGAAAGCTACTCAGAGGCGCTCTACCAAAATGCTTGAGGGACCCTGCGTCTGCTCAGCGCTGGGTAACAACGGTTCATTGGTTGAATTAATCGGGTTCACTCCTATCTTCGCCATGTTTTAGTTCACTGTTCTGAACTCCATAATCCCGACTAACTTCGTAGAATGTTGGTTACAAAGCTCTCTCACTGTGCTTTTGCAGTCGGTTCAGCAAAGTACATACTTACTTACCTTTTAAATATTAAGATTTCGCGTAACATAAGAGAAAGACGCGTCAAAATTTTTATGTGGTATATTTCCGTAGCTATTAATTTTTATAGTGAGTTAGTAAAACGATGAATTACGCGTTCTTTCGTCACCATCCGGCCATCTCTTTAACCCTTAAATATAGACAAACCCACAATTCGACATTGACGGTTCACTGGTTGAATTTATCGGGTCATGCTCCGATCTTCTCGACGTTAAGTTTCCTTCTCTTGTGATCTGCAGAATCGCGATCAGTTTCCGTTTCATTCGTAACTGAAAGAAATCATCCATTGCTTTACGTCTTGTCTTTGTCGAATGCATCTGCAAGGAAACCAACTAGACCTACCTACAATTTTGTTTACTTCACAAACTTTACGTAATCAGAATAACTTTTTCCTCTACACAACGTTTCGAAATACAAGCATCAAGCTATGGAATAAGGACGGCGAGAATCTTCGTTATCACAAAATATCGCTAAACAACAAGTATCCAAAGACTATAACTTCAGACATCTAAATGGCAATAAACATGAACGGTTGTCGTCGCCCTTTGTCTTTACATTTACCCATGATGCAACTGACATCACATGTTTAACAATTAAGACAGTGTTGACCATTTTGGAGGAAAACCGACGCAAACGTTAACACGTGCATGGGCGGAGTTTATCAGGAGCTAGGGGGTTAAGCTCCCTCCCTCAAGAGGACCTAAAGTCATTTTGTTACCGTGTAAATGGTATCTTTTTCGGGCCACGTGAAACTTACGAACGACTAAAAAAAGGTCACACAACATTTTCGGCCGGGAAGTACGTGGTCATTTTCATGAGATTTGAACTTGACGACTGAAAAAAGGTCATCAACTTTTTTGGGCCGACACGAGAAAAAATTGTCGGCCCCGCTTATTCTCGACCAAGAATTTTTTAGTCCCCCCCCCAAAACGGAAACCAAACTCCGCCCATGAACACGTGTATACTTCATGCCAATCTTTCGTTGGTCAATAAAAACGCACTTTATGAGAACAGCAGAACGGTAAGGTGATCGACTGGGTGCCTTAGAATGCCCGGATATTGGGTCCAGTCCATTTTGCGAAAAACAAGCTTGAGGATGATACTAATTAAGACAAGACTGTTTCGTTTGGCGCGATATTCATAAATAAACAGCGCTGTCTCGTGCGTTTTAAAGGTGTGCTGTAATTCTATCATGAATTATTTCATGTCAAAGATCCCGTAACTATGCAATCACAAATAATTCTTTATTAACATATTTTTGCCAGGGCGCTAAGATGTCTCCGAAATGTTTTGAATTTCATTGCCTGTTTAAGCTGCGTCGGTGACAGATTAACTGGCTAACTATACGAATAATATAATCTCTGGGTTGAATACTGATTCAGCATGAAGTAAGTTTGCGTTGTACCTTAAAAATGTTAAGAACAATTCAAATCAATTTTTCTATCAACAACGAAGGCTAATTATGCCATGAGATGTTGTTAGACAGTAACTGTTGGGTACACTCCAGTTGACTACTCTTAATAAGGTCTTTAAGCGAGCGATCCTAGCGGCCAATATTTGTACTTGAACACTAGGCAGCGCGATAACTTTATTCCTTTACCAACACCTTTAAACCAAATCTACACAACCTTATAAATAGTCATCCACGAAGTTGTTATATTAATATATTCAATCATTTATTCAATCATAAATTTTTGTTAGGCAGTTCGTATTGCTATAATACACTGCCTATTATAATACAATGGAATGAAAAATCTAGCAACGCAATTTTCGCATGGTGCCAGTCCTAAAGATCCCTCAAGGAGGAGGGCAACTGAAAAAATATGTAGCGACATGCGACGTCGTTAAAAGTGTCTATCCGACAAATGTTTTGTCGGCATTTCTCACAGTTTCATTTCACCAGCGCCATCTGCTGATAGGAAGGTTGAGTGAACCTTTTGGAAGGTGAGCTGGAAGTGATCATATGCATGTGGTGCCAGGACAGAATCTGGGAGGTCAAGCCGATGAGAAGGCAAAGTGCCACCAGTGGCAATCATCATGTCAGAGTGTCTACCTCTAAACCCCCCTTCTCATGCATGCAATTAATATATTCTATTCTTATGCCATGTTAGAATCATGGGCGGAGTTTATCAGGGGCTGGGGGGGCTAAACCCCTCAAGAAGACCCAGATTCAGTGTTTTTACCGTGTATATGGTTTATTTTCCCCGGGCCTATAGACCCCCAAGAAGGCTTTAGCCCTCCAAGAACGGAAACCAAACTCCGCCCATGCATGGTTAGAAGACAATGCACTATAACGAACTGGTTATACCGTGTGAACGACACTTAGCTCTGCTGCTTTCCCACTCACGACTGACACCCCAAAAAATCTAACAGCTGTCATATCCTGATTCTGCTCTGCACCACGACACAACATCACCGATTGACACTGGTGGCACTTACCTTTCTCATCGGCTTGACCTCCCGAGTTCTGTCCTGGCACCATATTGGACAAACCTACTCGGCAATTACGGACTTGAATTGATATAGCGCTGGTGCTTACGTTGGTCTCCTTGAATCGGCGTTTGCGTGGCAGTGAAAATCCCTCAAGAACTGTATTACATAGAGGGGTTGTGGGGACTGTCTCCTTCGGGCAGTTATGTTGAATGATACGCATGCATTACGTCACATTTTCCCACGTATACAATAGGCTACAGCGACATTTTAATCTTCGCCAATGTGTTCATGAATTTGAGCTTCCACTATAATAAAATGGGAATTTCAATGCAAAGGTCCTACATAAGCGAATTTCTCTTTTTTCACAAACCTTTCGTTGTTAAATGACTTTCAGAACTTTCTTTCTTGATTTTATTGACAGCATTGTGTGCTTAAATGCGGTGTGTCGTCCGTGTGTTTTGATCCGTAATAAATACTTAGACAAAATTTAATAGAAATATATATAATATGCATATATACATCTAAATATATATATTATATAAATAAAATCTGTTTCAGAGGCCGACAACTTCACTCAACCGGTGAACGCACCAACGGTAGATGAAACCCACGGAGGGGAAGACGTGGCAATATACGCCCTCGGTCCAATGTCACATCTGTTCCACGGTGTTCAAGAACAGAACTACATCGCTCATGTCATGGCTTACGCTTCTTGCGTTGGGTCAAACAAGAACCACTGCTTACCATCACCGACACATTCCTCCGGTTCCCGTTTCAGATACACGACCGTGGGAACCATCGGAACAGCTGTCATGGTTCTAGTTTTTCTGGTTGGACGTATGACATTGGGAGAGGCGTAATAGAAAGTTGTGAAGTAGTGGTCGGAGTTTGGCTGGTTATAAAGCAATGAGGAAAATAATTTTAAAATTGAATAGGATTTAATTGGGAAAGTTTTGTAGGAAATTCATGGAAAAAATTCGACGAAATGCGTAATATGACATTTGAGGAAGATTTTGGCAACGCTATGAGTAGTTGTATGAGTGAGAATTATGACGCAGTCGTGTGGACTTCTATGATTCTTCGTTCTATGCAACTTTAAACAACATTTTGCCTTCACATTAAGACGATACGAAAAGGAAAAGCAATTCATACGGATCAATTTCTCTGTAGGTGACTGCGATAAGCACACCTTCAAATAGCAACGCGATTGTTCGTATTTATTAAATAATTAATTCATTTTGAAAATTTGTTTAACGCCTTTTCGAAATCTCTTCTGACATGCACTCTCTGACCTGGCCATCGTGTCAAATATCGTTTAAGCGAATATTTGAAATTAGTTAACAGAATAATGACATGATTTTAAATATATTGCTCTTATATACCTTTTAATTTGAATAGAAGGACATAATTTATACTCTAGCACTGCGACGAGGCGAGTGATAATTTTCAAGCTGAATGAGTCGCACATCTGTTACAATCAACCAACGGACTTCCGTTGATTGCAAAGAATTTGCAAGAATCATGAATGGACGTTCAGGGTCTCTGTAATCAAATCGCGTCGATAGATTAGACTCTATTAGAGTGAAAGACGGATGATCGCGTTCGCCAACACGTTGACTCTATCGACGAGAAGTGCTTCACTGGTGGATGGTGATGAACGTAGACACGATACCGACAGCAGTTAACTGGTTAACTAGTATAATAAAAATTATATTCCCCAAGTGAGGACATTCTTTCATGACTTTCAATGACTTTCCGATCTTTCTTTCTTGTTTTTATTGACAGCATTGTGCTTAAATGCGGTGTGTCGTCCATGTGTTTGGATCCATAATAAATACGAAGACAAATATCAATATAATAATATGCATATATATATATATGTATAATGTAAATAAAATTGCTGCCTCTTGTGAAATAAAATTTGTAAACTAATTTCTTTAATGTATAATATGTATGTATATAATCGCTTTATGCAATGTAACGCATGTGCGCTTGTCGAATGAAAAGGAAGGCTACTTACATAATTGCTCACTTACTGAACGGCAATTGACTATACAGCAAGGGATTTGGTAACGTCTACAGGAATTCTCAAATGGCAACAAACTTCTACGTCGACCTTGATAAACTCATTGAAATCATTGTCGCAACTCTTTTGTAAGCGAGACAGGAGAGTCAAACCTTTCAAATAAATAACCGAACAGCTTCAATGACTACATTGTCAATTTGAAGATAAAACGGCGAAGAAGAGGACAAGTTATTGGCCCATATAGGTCGAGGTGAAGAAAATGAAGCCGCTTACTAACACTTCGCATCCATAATAGTCATTCATCGACGGAACGAGCGGTCCAGGGTTCTAAGGTATCTTGACGTACGGCAAACTAGCCACAGAGTGATAAAGGACTCGCCTGTGCAGCATTTTATAAACTGATATAATCCGTAAAAGAGGTGTTAAAATATTTGAACAGTTTTCATTATTCCACGACAAAATGCTGCTCAGTTATGAGTTTACAATGATTTTAATAAGTTACTTTGTTTATATTTCAACAATGTGATAATTGGCAGTATACCCTTGCTCATTCTTTCTCCAGTCTCCGGAATGGTGCTGCCCGATTAAAAAGTAGGGGTGATTGTTTAAAATTTTGGAATTGAGGAAATTAGGAATAAGTAATTGTTTCAGTTTAACGACTTTGTATGATAGCAAAGATCATCATCAGCATTGCCTACTAATTCTTCATGCATTTGACTGATCCTAATGTATATAATATATCTTCATTTATGACTCAATCTGACAAACCGCAGAATGATTGCAGGTACAGGTTATACGAAATACGGCCCACTATAGCACGACACGCAGGTCGGCTTTACAGCAGTGGGTTCGGTAGCTTAACAGTAATGGCCTAAGTGCTGGATCACTCCAGTTCGGCTAAGCCAGAAGTGGGAGGGGCTATCTTACTTTCAGGCTGAGTTTTAAGGGAGCAAGTGACAATGGATGACAGCTGCGCGGTTAACTACGCAATAAGAACGTCGAAGAAGCTGTTCGCTCGTAATTAAAATTCCTTTAAAAGAAATACGGATTTAATTAATGGTTATGATAATGACGCGCAGCGGGTACGAGCCAAGTGACTCATGGACGGCGGGTCGAATGACTCGTCCAGGGCGTTGCTGATGACTCATTGCAAGTGGAGACTAAAAGGCAGGCTGACCTGGACCTGAAATCCACGTGGCCGACGCCTGTTGCTCTCGCGACCGGAGTCTGTAGCAGCAGTTTCACATTTTGTCGTAATCTGAGCTGTCAGTCACCGTGTGTCGCTGACTCGCTGCACACGTTGCATGATTTCAAATATATTGATCTTAGACACCTTTTAATTTGAATAGCACATGTTATATTTTGACACAACGACACGGCTAATAAAGTTAATATCTCGCTGAGGCGTTGAACAAGACTTAGTCTAAGTAGCTACAATGTATTAATATGATAATCATTATTTTTAAAGCGGCGCAATGTTGAAGCACTTAGGACGTCGTAGGGCTCTTCACTCTGCTATGAAGTTGCAACTCCCATCCATTGGCTCGCTCAGCTGCTGTGGGGCAACGCCGAACTTTCTCATCCAATCAAACTCTTTGTTCACAAATTTCTCAAGTCGTTCTTCTTTTGCCGTGGCTGTGTTGTGGAACACTCCTGATTAGATTTCCAAGTGGTCGTTACATAAGCCAATATAATGAATGAATGATTCAATGAATGAATCAATGAATTAATTAATTAATTTGTTAACTAATGGACGAATACGCTCATGAAGTATTTTGCTAGATAATTAGATGTAAATTTCTAAAGCGAGTCTCACATTGCATATCAATTAATTAGAGGCGCTGCCAGTGCGAGAAACCCAGGGAAAAATAGAGTGGTCCTTCGTGCTTCAATCTATGGTAGGCCTATAATAATCTCCCACTGCAGATGCGCTTGCTATCTAGGATCGAATCATAAGTGTCTTAAGGCTAATCGAGACCTGTTTGTGTGAACGTGGTCTTACTGGGAGCGCCGCTGCAGGTCAGGCTTCTTGATGGGGCATTATATGAATTTTTCGTGGATATATCGGCGAATTAGTGAACTAACTAATGTAAAACAAATTATAAGAGGAAGAGATACGCATTCCTGTTACGTAGGAATATATATATATATATATATTCTTTTTATTGACAAAATAACCAATCGACATAACGCGACAGTTAACAAGCACAAAGGAGCAGCAGATAAAGCCTAGTAAATGTTTTTATACAGCATCCGTGTTATGAAGTTTTTATTGTTTTTATTGGTTAGTTCGAATGGATGTAGCCTAGGGCGTAGATTGTATTTTCCAGGGAGTCTATCGAAAAAAATTTGCGAAGAACATGATTGTTGTCTATAATAATAGCTGCAAAGAGTGCAGCATCAGCAGCCTCAGCCATAATGACTGCTTTGGGGGAGTCGGATGGGAGGAATCCAGCTCGTCTGACACGTCCTAGGAACCTTTCGATGCGGTCGACCTCACCAGCGCTCAGCAGTCCCCACCAGGCGGGAGAGGCGTACAGCAGACGTGCAGACTCGTCAGTGTTTAGAATGCTATAAATAAGCAAGACTTATTTGAATCAGCGTGGTTGTAACGCATGGGAGCGCTTAAAAAGAAGCGCGATATAAATTAATGAAATGAATAGAAATTTAAAAAAATAAGTCAAATAATAATATGGCTATCATAAATAAAATTCAGCCAGACAGCTGCTTATGCTGACGTTTGCGTTTGAAACTGCGACATTTAAATCCGCCATTGTTTTTCCTCTGCGCCAGTCCCAAGCCTGAATAGAAGAGGAGGGCGACGCTTATTATCGTTGGTGTTCCACAGCATCGTTAAACACGGTCAATTATAGCAGGGATACGGGATGTTAAACCGACGCTCTGTCAGTTCCGAACCCTTTCTGGGACGAAGAGTCAAAATACATCCGGACACACAAACATATATGGAAGAACAAACTTTCAGATTTATAATATAAGATAATTATATATAATCATTGTATTTCTCGAAATATTTTTGGCATAATAATGATTATCAAAGTCGTGTTCACTTAAACACCTGCAGAAAATATTTAAACATGTATATATATCTATTCATCATGAGATACGCATTCGCATGGTGTACAATTCTTGACATAATTTAAACACCTCTGAAACGAGTATAATCTATGCGATATATGTAAGAATTGCGACAAATTCTGTGCAATTACATACATGGCTTAAAGTGTGGCTGGACGGTCATGGACGGCGTCCATGCACCTATTTTAAAATCTGAATGACGTCCAGCCAATTATTGGCCAGCAATGACTGGAAATGTAAGGGGAGTCCAGGCACTTCTTTTGGAAATATAAGGGGCGTCCAGGCACTTATTTTCCCACACTTTAAGCACTGATTACATACAATGATGGTTTTGCCCAAAAATTAATAAAAATTTAATAGAGGTAATTTTTAATGTCTTCATGGATGGATGGATCCGATTTGACCAGGGTCTATGACAACAGAGGCCGTTACCCTGGACAGAAATTTGATCGGCAATTACAGCACTTAAGAGCAAGGTACTAATCATGCTATGATTCGTTCATGTTACTATTACTAAGGTGTGTGATAATAGGCCAGTCAAAAATACGGGAAATTTATCATGAACCCGGACATTTACTATGGCAGACCTTTTTTGGCAGAATATTGTACGCAAATACCCTACTAAAATACAGTAGAAATCCTAATAAATTCCAACATGGGGAAATATGTTTAAATCGTTATTTATTGTGGTACAAATTATGACTGTGCGTATAGCGTTTCGCTTAGTCATCGCCTATGCATTAGGAGCGTGGCCTTAAGTGTGGGGTAGTTATCGACCACACACTGCAGAGTTTTGCATAAAATTTTATTTATTTTTGTCTCCAAGATCGGCATTTACATAGTTGAGATAATAAATATATTTATCGATATTTAATTTTTTTAAATCGGTAATTTTACTGTGTTTCCAGCAGATAAATCGTACTTCCGCCAGTCCTTGAAATGTAAACAAACTCATATATAGGCTGTTGGTCGTCTACTCAAAACTAAATTCAAAATTTTAATTATTTCCCCATATCGCATTTTGTTAGGATTTCTACCATATATTCTTTAGTCCATTTAGAAACTTTTCGTGCAAAAATTTGCTTGCCATAGTAAATGTCCGGGTTTAAGACTTATTTGACTGGACTAAAAGTAGAAATGCGCGAAATTCAATATTTGTGTAAAAAACCAGATTTTTTATAAATTCGTCATGGAGTTGACTTACTCACAGTGTTGATGTCACGCAGTAGACGTCCACATTTAAGTGTCTTGAGGCACCAAGAGGCAATATATTTCATAATTTCCTGTCAGCCATAGGTATATCTTTCACAGCTAACTCACTCTATATATATATATATATATATATATATATATATATATATATATATATATATATTGTTTGTATGTGCACTTGTTATAGCGCCCCTTCAAGCTCTCCCTACTCAGAGGCGCTCCCGAATGCAGAGCGGACACTGCATCGGAGTTTCACGCCGAAGCGCTGAGCAATTGTGAGTGAAGAACTTGCCCAAGGTCCTTACGCGGCGAGGTGGATTCGAACCTCGAACCTTCCGGCTTCAAGGCAACGACGCCACCACTACACCACTGTGCCCCACGATATATATATATATATATATATATATATATATTCTCTCTCTCTCGTATTTTCGTCATTTTTGCAAAACACCAGCAAAGAGTTGTGAAGCTGCGCTATATATAACCATCAACCTCAACATGGCGTAATAATGATTGTTATCTATTGAAAGACTTGTGCTGACAATGAGGCATTTTCCAAGAAGCTTCCATTTCTTCTGGTTCTAAAAATATTAATAATTATCATCCAATTAATAGTTTTCATCCATGTGCACGGCCGTCACCGCTTCCAAGTCCTAGTCAACAAGATCGTGTTTAACTAACTTCCGTACATTTATGTTGCTTCCTCCGACCTGTGCTCTTGCACATGACAGTGCAATGTTCTTGCTGGTATGCATGCATTTGTCGACCATACTATAATATAATTTATAGAGTATTATAGACTATCAAACAAACGATGGCTTTCATTTTCTGATCCAATCGACCAAGCAGTGTTTTTTTAAGTCCCATAGTTCCTTCCGTATATTAACTCATTGCGTATCATGTCTCATCTGGTCTTCCGTGATATTCCTGTTAGCCAGCTTGCTCTGACAGTGCCAGTCCAAAATCTGGATGAATCAGGAGGGCGACAGATTGATCTCAGTCATCACACAATTATTCTATTCAACTGTGAAAAAATACAACTACGGATAGGCTACGAGATTCGTTCATTCATTCATTATTAGCATTTATATATCGCCCCTTCAAGAAACTACTCAGAGGCGCTCCCAGCCCAGCCACGGCAAAAGAGATCCAAGGTGGAAAGGACAACATGGGTGACGATTAGCGGCGCAGTTCATCGAATGTAAAAATTGAGTCGCATTATAATATTATAGTGTCGGAAATTGAACGAATATCCGAGAAAGAACATCAAATTCGTGGTTCTCTTAATTTGTGATTTTGCGCGATGCTCGTCTGCATTTAAACACCTGTAAAACGCGGCAACTTTGTCTATATAAAAGATTGGAACCGCTTTCAAATAATGACTACTACATTTAATGTTACTGATGTCCCATGGCCAGATAAAATTAATGTCGCAAAACTGTGTATTAGAAATAATCATTGTCCACCAATCAAGCGCTAAATATTATCTGCGGTGTGCTGTTTCCATATCGAAAACATTGGATATTACAGTAGTTAGCTATATGCTGGATAATAACGCATGTATCCAGTGGGATGGGGTGGTTAAGTTCGGCGCCTTGTGACCGAAGGGTCGCATGTTCGAATCTACCCCAAGCATCTGCGTAGCGACCTTCAACAAATCGCTAGCCCATAACAATTGTCTGTCTTAACTGGAAATTATCTCGCTCATTTCACCCCGAGGGCGTCAAACCAATGAACACGCCTTCGGGTACAGAATTCGCCATCATCATCAAGTGCTTAAAGTGTAGGAAAAGAAGTGACTGGACGCTCCATACCTTTCCCTGCTGTGCGGGTCAAATAAATAGCAGGACGGTTTCGGATTTTAGAATAGGCCAAAGTGCCTTCCGGAAGGAAAAGAAGAGATTAAGTGCCTGGACGAAGCCCATGATCGTCCATGCACACTTTAAGCCCTGCGTGTATCCATCCCCTGCATGTATCCTCATTTATCTCCATCCACACTTACCATCTCTACCCATCCTTACATCCTTGCATCCGTCCTTCTGTCCGTTCATCCACCTGGCCTCCTATCAGTCCATCCTATTCTCCTGTACAGTATTATTCGGACTTCCCTCCTTCCCTCCCTCCTTCTTCTCATCCTCACACCCATCTCCCAGTTTTGATTCTTAACCAGACGCTTAATTCAAACACTTTACCTTCACGTAATTGCTACAAGTGAGTCTTTAGCCGTCCTGCCCCATGCGTAGACTGTGTGGTGCCAAGTTTATGACTTAACTGGGTCCCAAAGGAATAGCAGCATCAACCGTGAGTTCTCTCTTGCCCCAGCGCCCCTATTATTGCTGGTTTCATTTATCAAAGGAAAGAATCTGCAGCTTCCTTTTCTTCCTTATATCAATTTCATTCTTCTGTCCATCCGTCCGAACATCCACCCGTCCATTCATGCCCATACACAGGCACGCCCACACATACACATGTGATATATATATATATATATATAGGAGATATGAATAATTATGCAGATATATATATATATTTATATATATATATATCTGCATAATAATTATTCATGAATACAAACATAACTGCATATCCACTAGGGTGGTCCATGAAACAATAGTGAAAAATCATCTGTAGCAAAACTAATCTTCACGATTTTTAAATTAATCTGTTCTACATCTCCTATTTATAATTGCGATGTGAAGTTCTAAAATCTAAATATCCGTCAATATCTCTCACATTTGATGGATGTAATACTTGGCAGCCATGGAACAAAGCTGGATTTGTGGAGCACAATTCTTAGAACGTTCGTGTTTTTGGACCACCCTAATGTTCATCCGTACATAGATCTGCGTTCAAGGACAGACTGCAAGGCAGACTTCTGCACTCAAGCTTTCGTCGCCCAACACATCTTCACCAGATGTACACATCCACTTAAACAAAGATAAAAGCGAAAAGGGAACAGAGGAAAGAGGAAGCGGACAGAATCGTCTTCTGCTCGAGGTCGAACGGGGTCGAAGGAAGTGCGCAACGGTTCAAAGTCGGACTACGCGACGTGTCGTAAAAAAAAGAACCTTCGTATACATGTACCATCATTACCTTTATTCCCTGAGCACGAGAAAGCTAAGTGGCAGTAGAAGGAGGAGGAGGAGGAGGAGGAGGAGGAGGAGGAGGAGGAGGAGGAGGAGGAGGAGGAGGAGAAGGAGGAGGAGAACGAGGAGGAGGAGGAAGAGGAGGATGAGAAGGAGAAGAAGGAGAAGGAGGAGGAGGAGGAGGAGAGGAGGAGGAGGAGGAGGCGGAGGAGGAGAAGGAGAAGAAGGAGTAGGAGAGGAGGAGGAGGAGAAGTAGAAGGAGAAGGAGGAGGAGAAGGAGGAGGAGGAGAAGAAGGAGGAGGAGAAGGAGGAGGAGGAGGACGAGGAGGACTCTGGAGGAGGAGAAGGAGGAAGGAGAAAGAGGAGGAGAGGAGGAGGAGGAGGAGGAGGAGAAGTAGAAGGAGAAGGAGAATGAGTAGGAGAGGAGGAGGAGGAGGAGGAGGAGGAGGAGGAGGAGGAGGAGTAGGAGAGGAGGAGGAGGAGGAGAAGGAGAAGTAGAAGTAGAAGGAGAAGGAGAAGGAGAAGAAGGAGAAGGAGAAGGAGAAGGAGGAGGAGAAGGAGAAGGAGGAGAAGGAGAAGGAGAAGGAGAAGGAGAGGGAGAAGGAGAAGAAGAAGAAGGAGGAGGAGAAGGAGGAGGAGAAGAAGGACGAGGAGAAGGACGAGGACGAGGACGAGGACGAGGACGAGGAGGACTCTGGAGGAGGAGAAGGAGGAAGGAGGAGGAGGAGGAGGAGAGGAGGAGGAGGACTCTGGAGGAGGAGAAGAAGGAGGAGAGGAGGAGGAGAAGAAGAAGAAGAAGAAGAAGAAGGAGGAGGAGGAGGAGGAGGAGGTGGAGAAGGACGAGGGGAGGAGACAGAGGAAGAGAATAGGTGCAGGAGAAGACGACAGAGGAACTGGAGATGGAGGTGGAGAGGAAGGAGGAGGCGGGAGATGATGAGAAGCACGCGGAGGAGAAAGTGGAAAGGAATGAAGAAAAGGAGGAGGAGGAGGAAGATGGGTTGGAGTAGGTGGTGGAAAAGATAAGAAGAAGAGCTGATTGGGGAGGAAAGGGAAGCATGAGGAGGTGAAGGTCTAAGCTCTAAAGCGAATGATGAAGAGAATTAAGATACGAGATGAAGGTCAAAAAGGATATTGATGGTTCTCTTGGATACACACTTGACCTGCATAATTATAACCAACCATCATCCATCATCAGCTTTTCTTTAGGCTTGCACAACTTCTCTATTCCAATGGAATGGATATCACACCTCCTATGAGGGTCCCATTACCATTGTAGTCACTGTAAGTATAATTATATCCCTAACAAATTCATCACATGTGTATGTGCGTGGTGGAATGAATCATTGGTAAGTGTCAGGTAATTATAATTATTCATATTTTAACCGATCGAGAGGAGGAGGAGGAGGAGGAGGAGGAGGAGTTGGAAGAGAAGGACGGGGAGAATGAGGGGATGAGGAGTGGAGGAGAAGAATGGGCGGATAGACGGCGCTCGAGTGTAATGTGACCGTCACTGATTGAGTGACTCAATCATTCAGCTTCGACCTAATATTATATTTAGAGTTCAGAGAGTCGATAGAAACTGTACTCTCGCCTCTAGCAGACCGATGCAGCTGTTCAGTATATATATATATATATATATATATATATATATATATATATATATATATATATATATATATCGCTTCAGTTAGGGGTTAGGGATGTCTTAATTGAATGATCTGGCCTAGCCAATGGCTAGCAGTAGTTTCAAGTTTAACTACTCTGATAGCAAAGATTATTGGCGTCAACCTCCTCCTCCTCCTTCTTCTCCGCCACCTCCTCTTCCTCCTTTTCACACAGGCTTAGCACTGTGAGTAGCAGAGTACGGGTAGGCCTAGATTAAGTGGTCGAGTTTCATGTTTGGTCGCCTTCTATTCACTTATTGGTCATTTTTGAGATGCATAAACAAAGCGAGACTTATTGTTAAATAGTTTTAGATTAAGCCTTAATTCTGGTGTGTAACTTAGCGCTGTACCTACACGGTGTCAACTCATTTATTTTGTTATCGGACATCAGACGTCATGTCCTTCTCTGGAGTTTGCTCACTGACTATTGCGGTGATTTTGATGCTGGTGATTGGAAAATGCCGCGCTACATCTGTTCCAACTGACCCAGGTGAGAGAAATCTTCTTTCTACATAACAGAAATAAATGTCGTTTTTATCTCATATGACGCCGATTCAAAAATATTACATTGAAGCAAGACATCAGTCAATAGAGGGAGTTTCAGCTGAAAAACCAGATCCGTTCTCTAAGTTATCTTAGGAAACGCGTCGCTAGCAACAGTCAGCCCCAGATATCATAGTTCCATGATGTCGAGAATGGTTAGCGTGTTGGACTGTAGACTGTTAGAGGCAGAAATGTGCAACAAAAGTTGGAAATTCACACACCTCTTTTAACGTGTGCTAGCTATTATAAATAAAAATGTTGACAACCGTTATAAATGCAGACGCTTCATTCATCTCATAACAGAGACCCTAAACTGATAATGAATTAACTACGCCAGTGGCGTAGCCAGGAATTTTTCATGGAGGGGTTTTATGGCCGGAAACCCTGTTTTTTGCTATTTTTTCTTACTTAAATGGAAAAATAACCTTAAAAAACTTTTTTTCGGAGCCAATGGGGGGGTTTTGACCCCCGAAACCCCCCCTTGCCTACGCCACTGAACTACGCCACTGGTTGCACTCTGCCAGTGCCAGTCACAAGCCTGGATAAATGAGGAGGGGAGGGAGATGCAAACGATCAATGTTATCACACACTGCCATTAAACTGAAACAAGGCCTAATACTTATATCTCTATAATTATCTTAAGGACAAGCGATAAGTTTCTGTTGATATCTGTCCGTAATAAGTGATACATTTCCGATCTTCGATTCATCTATTTTTAATATTCTGAATGATAATCAGTTTGTCGAATGGTGAAAGTATCGTTCGGTCCACATTGAACGTCGTTGGATCACGAAGTGTAAACAAAACAAGTTTTCACTTTACTTAATCAATCAAATCATACTTTGGCCTAGATGTGCATATTATGTCAACATAGACATGTGCTTGTCTTTTAAGATGTGTTAGCTATTATAAATAAAAATGTGTTTGGGTCTGTGTGTGTGTATGTGTATGTTTGCGTGTGCGCGTGTGTTTGTATGTGTGTGTGTGTGTGTGTGTGTGTGTGTGTGTGGGTGTGTGTGTGTGTGTGCGCGCGCGTGTGTTTGTATGTGTGTGTGGGTGTGTGTGAGAGAGTTTGTGTGTGTGTGTGTATGTGTGTGTGTGTATGTGTGCGGGTGTGTCAGGGTATGCACTAATGAATGTATGTGTGCATGCCTGCCTGCTTACATACATGCATTTTTGTGGAAATGGCGCCCTCTAGACTGTGGCGCCTCAGGCAAATATTCGCTTTTCCTGTGCCTAAGGCCTGGTCGCGGGATATACTATCCCCCATAAAACTAACGGATGGATGAATTAATAATTATCGGAGAGTTTTCGTCGAGATGAATCATGCTATAGCGTATAACTATTAAAAATGCGCATAGTTGAGAAATTTATGCAGCAATAAAAATTTAATGTGACTCTAAGTATTTTAGGTGGCCCAAGCAATGTTCAGTGACTTTGAATGTTTTTGAGTGCTCCTTAGTTATCTAAGCGTCCTAAGTTTCCTAAAGTCAAAGCATGCAAAGTTAGCTTGAAGGAATAAGCTTAAGCATAACTGACTGTTAGTCGTAGGCCTATTGTTCAAAACAAAGCAAATGCAGCGAGAGTGGCGTTTTTCGGCTACTAGTCATCTGGGGAGGAGGTGCAATTATTATGGAGATGCTCTATTTTTGACACCGACCTTCATCGGGTCAGATGTTACACCACCTCAGCCCGTTTGAATGGACGCCATTTTAGGTCACCGCGTACGGACCGTGCTTGCCCGATATTTAAATCTCTTAATATCCCTCAGCAAAACAGATGGTGCCCTCATGTAAGTTCGCCATATCCCCCCACCCCGGGCGCATCGAGCGACCACTGTAACTGAGGTTGGTGGCTGGTACATGGGGGTAAAAAGAGACGTTGCAGAGCAGAAGCTAGGCGGTGAGTGAGCGAGTAAGCAAGTAATAAGCACAAAACAAGCAATAGGAAAGTGACTGAGTGAGTAAGTATATGAGATATCAAGCTCATAAATAAGCGAGTAAGTTGACAAGTATGTGAGTAAGTTAGCAAGCAAGTGAGCAAGCAAGTAATTTGGTAGGTAAGTAGGTAGGTATATAATCAAGTCAGTAAGATAGTAAGCAAGAAAGGAAATCAGTGAGCAAGTAAATAAACAAGTACGTAGATAAGTACGTAGGTAAGTAAGTAAATGGGTAAATGAGCGAGTAATTGACCAGGTAAGTAAGTAAGTAAGTAAGTGCGTGTAAGTAAATAGGTATTTGTGCATTTACGTATGTAGCCATTGAACTATCAAATGTACTACGGAACACGCGTTTAGGATGACCTCAGAACAAGCCGTTAAGTAGGGATTAAGAAACATGGAGCCTCTGATTAAAACAGATCCACTTACAACGCGTCTAATTTAATTAAGAAGCAGGTCTAATTCTAATGAGGACAACGGTCTGCAAATGAGTTTGTCTACTGACTAACAAGTGCGATTAAGTAGCTTGTTGGAAAAGTGAACATGTTCCACTTTTCAAAATAAAGCTCGAAGGCTTAAAGACGTTAAGTCTGAAATGGCCGAAAGCTAACGAGTTTGAACAATTTAAAACCAAAGTTTTCTAATATAATTCAGTGTATTTAGTCCGCGAAGCACTTGGAGTAATCACGGTATATTATATTAAGAAGTAATGACAAGTGAAATTTCAAACAAACAGTCAAACGAATTTAAAATTTCTGCTTTTTAAACACCTTTATTGCAGATTCAGATGCCATTATGTAAATTCTAAAGCACACTTAAAATTTCAATGGCAATAACGTATCCACGAAATTATCATGGCGGATGCTGCATACATTGAATGAATCTTATAATTTGAATGGGTTTTGCTTTTCAAACAAAATGACAAAAAATAAATAAAGACTGAACCAGCATGAAACAGTCTTCCTGCACCCATTCAGGAAACCAGACATGGACTATAATACATGTAGGTCTATCATGTTTTTCAACATAATAATAGACATAAAATTGAAAGTAAACGATAAGTTATAGTCCATAAAGTACCTAGGTATATAGTTAGTGACGTCTTTATCGGGGAACTTGACATAGCGCAGATTGGGGCGCAAGTCATAAGAACAATGAACTATGGGAGGCATCATTCACTGGCGCTCCAACCAATCGGCAATCAGGAAAATATCCACGTGTTCAGTCCGTCATAATGCTTTTATATCGGGTGTTAGATGCTTTTTGGGTGAAAACGATTCAATTAAATGCAGAGTATAAACTTTGTATAGCATCGAGTCAAAGCGTTTTAAAGGTGTAGAAAAAGCGCAATTCTGATTGTTTTTATATGCACTTGATATAGAGCCCATTCAAGCTCCCCACCCGCCAAAGGCGCTCCCGACTACAGAGCGGATACTGCATCGGAGTTTCACGCCGACGCGCTGAACAATTGCGAGTGAAGGACCTGCCGAAAACTGGTTCTGTACCTTGCTCTTAAGTGCTGTAATATGCCGAGCAAATTTCTGCCCAGGGTAACGGCCTCTGTTGTCATAGACCCTGGTCAAAACGGATCCATAAATCCATACTTTAAAACGATATCTAAAGCGATAAACCGTAATAATTTTACAACAACTGTATTAAACCAATAATGGCACTACATGTGCGAATAGTTTGGTTCATGGTTGTTGTTAAATTGCGATATAACGAGCGGCAGCGAAGCATTAAAAATAAGTAGACCTACTAGAGTTCTCCTGAAATGGCAGTAATACGATCAGAAAACAATATCATTCATTCATTCCGAAAACTTATATAGCGCCCCTTCAAGAAACCTACTGAGAGGCGCTCCCAGCCCAACCACAGCTGAGATATTGCTTAGCACTTACAAGATGCAATAATTGCGAGCAATGGTACTCGACAACAAGTAACGTTGCAAATAGTTTGGTGCATAGTTGTTGTTAAACGCATCGTGTAGAATTATTACTGATACGAAGTTATTTTAGTTCTTTGGGAAGACTCTGTGGATAATTATTAGCTATTTCGAGTATTTTTTTAAGTTGCGAGAAAGAATATCGAGATAGAGGAAGAAGTCGATTTATTTCATCGAATAAAGCATCGAAAGTGCTTCGCAGCAGCATCGCTGATTTATGACGAGAAAGTAAATATAAAAAAAAACGGTGGTCGTTCGAACAAGAGTTCGCCTTGTGGCAAGGTCTGAAAAAGTTTGCAAATAAATTAGCCTGAGAGAGAGAGAGGGGGGAGAGAGAGACATACAGACTGACAGACAGACAGACAGAGACAGAGACAGAGACATAGGGAGAGACAGACAGAAAGACAGAGACTTAGAGACAGACGCAGAGACAGACAGAGACATAGAAAGACACAGACAGACAAACAGAGAGACATACAGACAGACAGAGACAGACACAGACAGTCTTCTGGTTTAAGCAATTTTAACTAAACAATCTGTTATGCGACAGACATAACAGAGAAACAGAGACAATTAAAACTGAGGGATAAACTGAGACAGGCTTTGGCTATACGCATGGACAGACAGAAAAGTTAGACAGATGTTTCACACAGACAACAGTGTCTGGATGGTCAATTAGCCTATTTACATGTCTGTGATGATTGTCTTGTACTGTAAGTACAGGCCGCAAGCAGCTGTATTTATCGCGTGATTTAACTGCAACTTCTTTATTTGGTATCAGGTCCGGAGACAGTAGCTTCGCCAGAGGGGTTAGTCCCCCCCCTAAAAAGGGCATCCTTTTTTTACATGTAAAAATGAAATATTCCCATGATTAGCCCACCACAAAAACTGAAATATGTATGGGATTCCGGAGAAGCTCAGGGAGTATACGTGTAGATAATATGGTTAGTCTTATATGTGGCAGACCAGCTCTCCACTTGAGATGATTGAATGAAATTGAATCTATGAAGAACCATAAAAGTGTCACAGTACTGTAATGTAACAGCGCAGCGTGTTAACTGAACTGTGATAAAAAATAAGATATGAGGCAACCAAGGGCGGAGACCTAGGGGGACAGGGACGGGGGACGGTCCCCCAACGGAGGTGTTGGGGGGGACGGCCTATGCATTTGTCCTCCCCAATCGTTGAGCGCCAAGACTAAAAAAAGTCATCAACTTTTTTATGGCGGCGAAAATAGAACATTTCTGGGAGATTTCGTCGCCGGATGACTAAAAAAAGGTCAACTTTTTTGGCGGCGAAAATAGAATTTTTCTTCGATATTTCGTCGGTCGTCAGAAATTTTGGCAGGCAAAAGATGGAAATTTTTCAGCGACACTCAGCCATTCGTCCATCAAAAATCTTTCTGTCCACCCCCCCCCCCCCTCCAAGTCTCCGCCCAGGTCTCCGCCTATGAAGGCAACACAAGATAAACAGAATGATTTTAAATGAGAGACAGAGCAACAGAGAAATTGAAATAATAGAGTGACATACACAGATAGACAGACATACAGAGACATAGAAAGAGAGAGAAAGAGAGAGAGAGAGAGACAGACAGACAGACAGACAGACAGAGAGCGTCGTATTTCTTTCCAGATTTCATGTTGGTTCAACTCATTAATCTGCGGTAATGAACTTTCGTCCGTCTGAAAAATAACCTATACCGCGCACCATTTAAAATTTAAAAAGTCTTAGACACCCTTAAAATCAGATTCAATGTTAGTATAATTGCTTTGTTGTTTACCGATTCATTGGTTTTCTGCTCTGTAAACGGCAGTCTTACAATATTGTTTTAATCTTAATCACAATCTCCAAACTTCTAAAGCGCCATTCGAAAACCAGGCGTGGGCACCAGCTTATTCACGAGAGCTGCGTTCAGTCGAAAGGATTGTCCGTCGCCGTAAGATAAGTCCAAAGGAAGTTCGAGTCTGGTTGCCAGACGATCAGAGCATCAGATTAGACGGCGCAACTGCTAAGGCGGGCGTCGTTTGGGTCGGGAATTGGAATGCGGAGGTTCAGATGAGACAGGGCAAGATCTCTTGAAGAGATGCGACTTCAATTCCGAATGGAAAACCCGAGGAATGTGGTGTGAGTGATTTAGCATAATATGATTGTGTAGCAACCGAAAATGAGCTGAATTCTTTTGATGCAGGTCATTCCAGGTGTGTGGTTGTGTGTCGTCTTGTAGAGTCGTGGGCGAGAGATTGGTTTGCGGAGGGTCAGAAGTCACTGGAAGATGCGCTGGCAAACGCAATCAACACAAATGTAGCGAAAAACGTCATCTTCTTCCTTGGAGATGGAATGGGGGTGTCCACAGCAACAGCTGGAAGGATATACATGGATCAGAAGAAGGGACTAACCGGAGAGGAAGCCAATCTTGCCTTCGACAAGTTTCCACACGTCGCTTTGGCCAAGGTCAGTCAGACAGCTCACAAGGATTTCATTCTTTAGAGCACCTCACACATCGTTTGCGTCGTTGATTTAAGTGATCCATTTGATCATCTGATAATTCTTATCATTTAAATCATTTTATCATGTGATTTGTCTGATCACTCGATTGATTAACTGATTCATTGTCGTAATCATAATCATAATCTCCTGACTTCTAAGGCGCCGCTCGAAATCTAAGCATCGGGCACCAGCATATTTACTAGCGCTCTGTCTAATCAGAGTTGCTGTTCAAAGGATAGTTGGTAGGTGGTTTAATTACCGTGGGACAGAGGTGCTGTTAAAGTGAGTGTCGTAATGCAGACAGTTGAACGGTGGACAGTTATAATGTGACTCAGATTACCGGTAGCCTAATAGTTCTTGAAGATCTGAGACTTTCAGGGCCAACGACCTAATTATAGGCCTATTCTAAGTCCACTTTGAGGTATTCGAAGCAGTAGGCTTTATGAGACGATTTAAAAGAGGTAAACGTACTTTGATAGACTATAATAGTATTAGAAACATTGCGGCTTCGACCGTATTATGATACTATATCATAGATGTATATATAGTATATTAAATCATAGATGCATGTGTATATATTATTATATACATAATATACTCTTAGTCACTTGATATTTAGATAAAGCAAACATAGCTACACAAAAGTCGCCTGGTCCTTGAATTCTCCATCTGCCCCCTTTCCACCCCTCCCTTTATCGCGGGCCTGGAGTCTTCAGTTTGATGTGGAAAAAACCAGAGGATGATAAGCAGAAGAGTATAATAATATTTGTGGACCGTAAGATAAGATTTGAGTGAATGTGTTTAGCGTTTCGTCTGTCTACAAGTGTTTACTTTTGCGATGATGGCCCAGATGATATCATTGTTTGACTGAACTTTTAGGCTTTCCTCTGATTTGAATGAACTTAGATGACTTTCTTTACTGGACCGTGGAGCAGTATGGAAATATTCATAACTATAGACAGATGGATGGAGAGATAGAGGAAGAGGAGGAGGAGGAGGAGGAGGAGGAGGGAGGAGGAGAAAGTGTCAAGCAACGGGACTGGTAGGCAGACAGTGATAGGGAAGTACACTTTCATACAATGAGATAGCCTATACTGGCAGGATAACAGGGTATTGGACAGCTGCAAAGAAGGAATCATATGTGTGTATATATACTATTTATATTTATATGCAAAACGCACACAAAGACACGTGCATTATACAGTCAAGCACATACACACAGGCAAACACGCAAACACACACACACACACATGCACGATTGCGCATAGACACATGCAAGATGTACACGCAGGAACACACAAAACATATACACAAGCACACACACACACGCACACACACACACGCACACACACACACACACACACACACATGAGCACAATCATGCGCGCGCGCGCACACACACACAAACACACACACACAAACACACACACACACACATGAGCACAATCATGCGCGCACACACACACACAAACACACACGCACAAACACACACACACACACAAACACACAAACACATACACACACACACACATGAGCACAATCATGCACACATGCATCAAATAGACAGTCAAACGCGGTGATTGAAAACCATACTTTCAATCAAAGACAGACAAAAACGGACGAAGACAGACAGACACGCAGCCTACCAGACAGAGACACAGACAGACCGAGGCAGACAAAAGACGAAGCCGAGTTTGAATCGCAGGAAGACGTAGGCGTTTTTCTAGCGCATTTTTTTTTATCATATTCCAGACGTACAATGTCGACTTCCAAGTGCCCGATTCAGCTGGTACTGGTACTGCGTTCCTGTGCGGTGTAAAGGCCAACAGTGGTACTTTGGGAGTGGATCAGTCCGTCGAAAAATCCTTCTGCAATAACATGACGGAAGCCAGCAAAGTAAAGTCGATTCTGCGATGGTCCATCCAAGAAGGTAAACGTTCCTATGTCATAACTCTTCTCGGTGAACTAGTCGACCATGAAAATTACTTTTGAAAAACGCCAAAAGTTCAATTTTTACAGGAACAATTAGAATGAGTGTGGTAGGAGTGCTTATAGCAGTGAATGTTTTAACCATAATTAGTATACGTAGAGCATTAATCACGTCAATTTTAGAGTATGGTACTTTCGGTTTGGATCTTTCACTACAGCTGCCCGTTTCGATTTTTGCAATCTCCTCTGTATCTTCTTATGTAACTTTAGTTTCTGTGATTAATGCACAACTTTATGTCTCGAGCTTTTGAAGTTATTGTGCGAGCATCGCTGGTGTACATATTGCATAAAGTATAAACTATATAAAGGTGTATAACGTAAACGTCGAATTATAGCGACCTGCACATGCACATTGATTTCCTATCTAATCTTACTACACCTACATCGTACATTGACCATATAAAATTGACAATATTATTTTGGGCTCGATCGTGCTCATTTTTCAATCATTTGGTCCATTTGAACGGGTGTCAAAACTTGTAAGGTACCAATGTATACGCTGGTAACTTAAAAGTTTTGACACCTGTTCATCTAGAAGGGTCCGTATATAAAGGTATTTGAATATTGTATATAGGTGCTGTAATATGCCACACAAATTTCTGTCCAGGGTTACGGCCTCTGCTGTCATAGACCCTGGTCAAATCGGATCCATCCATCCTTCTACAGTGACTCCACCACCGTTTGCATTCTGACTGTGCCAGTCCCACACTTGAATAAAAGAGGAGGGCAACTACGAGTGACCAAATTGATATATACTGCTTTATAAAACTAACAGCTGAAAAAATCTTACTTGTGCATATAGACGTAGGCGTAGGGGGCGGCATTTCAGATGAGCTAGCCCCATACCTCCCGCCAATTTGGTGGGATTGCCTTTTTTCGGGCAAGTGGGTCCAATAAAATATTTTAAAACAAATTACTTAAAGATTAACATTCTCTAGCACATCACATTATCTCGCATTTTATGCTTGCCATAATCGAGTTACCATAGCAACGACTCTACCCGCATTTTTTAAAATTTCAATCTGTTTCTATTGATTTGATTCCTTCATAGCTCAGGGATCCGTGGTTGCTCTTAAACCTCCATGGATATCTGTCGCCGTCTGTTACGGTCGTCTTAACACGATTGTTTCGTTTTAACGACACTGTGATAACAAAGGTCATTGCCATAGCATCGCCCTTGCCCAGGCATGACATGGCCGCCATTTAAATAAACCTGTCGCCCCCGCTGCCTTGCGGGTGTAGGTGATCATCACCAAAGACTAGGTCCAAAGCCGACAACTGTGGTTGAAGGGCATCCGGTCGATAAAAACATGCTCCAAATCTTATCAATGAATCCGACAATCACAAGGGATTCGAGTGGCTGATCCCTCTCCAGCGAGGGACTAATCCAAGTCAGAAGGAAAAGAAGGATTAACATCGGCCTCATCCAGGCATGGGAATGTCGCTGTTAGAATGCAAACTCTGGCGGAATTACCATAAAACGATCTGTAAACAGAGAACTTAAATGATGCGACACCCATTGGGCCTAATACAGACACATCGGTAAAAAAAACCTGGCAGGTTCAAAAGGTCATGCATTTACAATCACGAACAGAATATCGGAAACTGAGACTTTGATGTAGGACACTTTGAGCGCCGAAACATCTAATATACAGTTAGAGTGTCTTGTTACGAATGCAAGATCCGGTTACGTGAGGAGAATCGTTGACAGTTTAGCCACGGGTTCACGTTTTGCTCGAGGGTCAAAGCATGGATGGATCCGATTTGACCAGGGTCTATGACAACAGAAGCCGTTACCCTGGACAGCATGCTTAGCGCCGTTGCTTATATTAGAATTTTTATTAGTTGCGCAGTAATCCGCAATGCGATGTCGTTGACAATTAGCCACGAATAATGGCCATGGGCGGAATTTGGTTTCCGTTCTTGGAGGGGCTAACTTTTTGGGGGGGTTGAGACTCGGTCGAGAAAAGCAGGAAAATTTTCCCGGCCCAAAAGAGTTGATGACCTCTTTTTTAGTCGTTCGTATGTTTCGCGTGGGTGGGGGGGGCTAGGCCCGAGAAAAGGTACAATTCACACGGTAAAAAATGACTCTGGGTCTTCTTGAGGGGGGGGCTTAGCCCCCTCTAGTCACTGATAAAGTCCACCCATGAAAATGGCAGGACCCTCAAACCTGTAATGGTCTCTCCTTGACGGCGTTGACGCTTCGCTTCCTTTCTAGAAGTCCTACATAGGCATTCCACCATCAGACACAACTTGACCACCTACATCTTATTAATGTTTGTCCTGTTTCTGACGCTTATATATGGTCGGTTGGACACATTAAAAAGGTATCTAACGAGACAATATTAACGAGTGTTCAGCAAATTTTACGGAAGCTAGAAACTTTGAATTTGACTTTTCACGCTCATTGCCATTTTGCCTAATTAAAACGGTATAATATTATCTAAGTTATTTACGAGGAACAAGGGACATGTTATCTGAAGAAGTAGAATGTCCCCTATCTAATCTATGTTAAAATTACGTGATACTGGCGCCATTTTAAGCCTAGCAGCGGACTTGGAGCGTAGTCCGTTGTCGTTAGCAACCATAATTATAATTGCGGATTCAATGACGAAAAGCGGTATATTTGCTGCATTGCCTTGGGTCTCTGTTTTTCTGGCATTGGAATGAAAACTGTATTCGCATAGTCTTCAGGACAGTCGCCTATTTCTCATGAATGGATGGATCCGATTTGACCTGCAGGCATAGGTGCAATCACGTCCTAAAAGTTGGGGGGGGACCATAATGAATCACGTCCTAAAAGTTGGGGGACCATAATAATAAAGTTATGGGACCACTCAAAAGTTGGGGAGACGCGTCCCGTGGGTCCCATAGGGTGGTTACGCCTATGCCTGCAGGGTCTATGACAACAGAGGCCGTTACCATGGACAGAAATATGCTCGGCGTATTACAGCACTTAAGAATATCGCCTCACATAATTATATTGTAATTATTACGCATTCTGTCCAGTGCTGTTTACCTTTGCGAATTTAAACAGTTCGACCTGGACTTCATCTAACCACATACTTTCTCTTCAGGCTGCCTCCTTCATTGCTCGAGCTATATACTTCTGATCTCAATATATATATATATATATATATATATATATATATATATATATATATATATAATAAAAGAGCTGTTTTATGCGGGAAAAATTTCCGAGGGAAACGGCCTCTGTTGCAATAAGCCCTCGTCAAATCTGGATCCATCCATCCATCCATCCATCCATCCATCCATCCATCCATCCATCCATCCTTCTTTCGTCAAATAGCTCCTTGAAGCACTCTGTCTATACCTGTCTATACATGCAGTTCAGAAACTCCTTTTTATCCGTGATCAACTCTCCCTTTGTTGGATTTTATACCGAGAATTTGTGGTCTGAATTGACCTGCATGAACCCTGACTTCTTGAAACACTTTCTTATGTTCCCTTCTTTCTTGACTCTTGATGTCGTCGAACAACTGAGACTATGTTACTGAACGTAGATTAAGCGGCAGCGTGAGGTCGACTCAAGATTTTGGACGACGCATAATAATAATATTATTATAAAACAATTTCTTAGATTCGTTAAAAGCGATATCGGTGATTAATGCGCATGCAATCGTTAAACACCTTCAAAACGTATTTACATACTCTATTTAAGTGCCAGCTTGGTCTCTGTACTAGAGTTGGTGACGAGAAACACAGTGAAACTACGACAACTACCGAATAATAATTATTATAGGTGCTTGTCAATATTGGGTCGACATGAATGGCTCCTATGCAATCGGATGTCGCTAATTAATTAGACTAAAATTTGCAGTGTTCTAAACAACAGAAAAGTTTAAAATGACTGTCAAACGGTCTTACCATCGTTTATCAGTTCCACCGAACCCACAATTTCAAAACCGACACTTCTCGTAATCAGGCAATGTCAGTCGGAAGAACGGAGAAAGGAATAGGGCGATGGCAATCGTCTTTCTTAGAACACAATGTCTTTAAACAGCAAACAACCAAACTTTCAATCAATATTCGCCCAGGCACAATAAAAGTCTGCATCACGGCAAAAAGACTTTGTCAATGGAAACTACAATAAATTGTTGTTCCAAAAGTCGCTAACTTTTGCACCCATCAAGTGTATTGAAACTTCGTTAATGCCCGTACGGGTATTCAGAGTTGTGCCAGTCCCAAGACTGTTGAACGGAGGAGGGTTTCGTCAACATCTCTGGCATCTGTGAGATTTATGTGGCCAGTCCAAACCCTGAAAAAGGATCGTCTTTCCTATCATGTTAGTGTTGTGAAAATGTGACTCAATGCATTTATCCATTACGCAATAACTACGCCACTGGTCGTACAATGACAGTGCCAGTCCCAAGCCTGAGTGAATGAGGAGGGCGACGCGAATGATATTTGTTTGACAAAGTGTCTTTACACTGAAACAATTATCACAACTACACGATTATACGCGTCTCACAAAGCGCTACATAAATATGGGCTGGGAGCGCCTCTGAGTAGTTTCTTGAAGGGTCGCTATATAAATTCTAAAAAATGAATGAATGAATCGAATAACATTGGGTGTTTGCATTGCAGGGAAGAGGACGGGTGTTGTAACAACAACAAGGATCACACATGCAACACCTGCGGCCAGTTACAGCCATTCGCCTCACAGGGATTGGGAATCGGACTTCAACGTTGATCCTGTGTACCGTGGAAAGTGCATCGACATCGCTAAACAACTCGTCACCGATAATAACGACATTAACGTAAGTGACAGGGAGAACAACGAGGGGATTAATTGAATTAAAGTTAAATAACATGGGAATATTGGAATTAAAATGGTATAATCATTAGAACTAAATGCGAACAATTATTAGATTATTAGAATTGCAATTTTGAAAATTGGAGTAGGCTATTATTAGAATTTAAATTCAGCAATCGAACATCATCGAAATAAAAATTATGTACATCAACTGATCAATAGGTCGTTGATCGATTTAAAATGTAATTAATTCTTTCAATCACTCATTACATCTTTCAATCATTCGTTCACTTATTTATAAAATATTTCAGTCGATTCTTATTTCGTCAAATAATTTTAAACAGGCATTTAACATGTTACGGCAACATATCGAAGCTATAGATGGTCAAAACGGCGATATTAATTAATTTAAAATTAATAACACACACGATCATAACCGGCGTTTAGTTGCACATCCCTTGAAGTACGATACTATAAATACACACATGCGAGGAGATTAAGAACGCTCCCTCCAGTGGCGTAGCCAGTTATTTTTTCATGGGGGGGCAGTGGGGTGGCAGCTTAAAATGATGGGGTGGCTACCGTTGGCAATTAAAGCGTGCATCGGCATCGGTATATTGCCATAGACTATGTATTTTTAGATTTTGGATGTATTAGGCTACAGTATTGGACATAATACGCATGCAAGCCTCACTAGCTTGTCTGTCCCACAATGCACTATAGTGGCCTGTCCCACTTTCCCATCACCCACCCTATAAGAAGTTGTACAGGAAGTTGTATAAAAAATAAAATAAGTCAGAAATTATATAACATTCTTTAATTCTTTATCACTCGTAAAAGTAAAAAGTAAAACAAATGCAGGGATTGGGGGGGCAGCTGGGGGGCAGCCCTTTCATTTGGGGGGGGCGGCTGCCCCCCATGCCCCCCCGCAGTTACGCCACTGGCTCCCTCTACGCAAAATTTAACTCTTAAGTTTAGTCGTCTAACGTTCGTCAGTCTCTTTTAAAGAGCAGACCTAGATGTCGCACCGTTTAACGACAATAATATTATTATAGAGAGTACGTCTGTCTGTTGTTGACAACATTTACTACAACCTTTAAAGTAGATTTTGGACTCTTAGAGAGAATTGGCGCAAGTGCTAAAAACGTCTGACTATTTAATCAGTGTTTTGGGCGCGGTGGTGTAGTGGGTATGTTCGTTGCCTCTCACCCGGCAGGTTGCTGGTTCAAATTCGCCGCCTCAAGTCGCCCTGTTGGGACCTTGGGCAAGTCCTTCACTCGCAATGACTCGCGCTTCAGCGTGAAACTCCGATGCAGTGTCAGCGCTGCAGTCGGGAGCGCCTCTGGGTAGAAGCTGGAAGGGACGCTATAACAAGTGCACATGCAAACAAACAATACCGGGTACACGAACATCATTGCATTAGAATATTTGATACTAATATAACTACATCATGGCGCGGTTTTTGTCGCGGGCGAATTTTACACGTGCGGTTTTGTGCGCACAGTCTTGTGCGCGTGGTTTTAACCGCACAAAAAGATATTATTAATGACATTGCCGCATCCTAGTTCTCAGCAATTATATAATTTTATGATTTTATGATCAGCAATAATTATATAATTTTATGACCTGCGCGTCGCGCGAACTGATGCCCTAAAGTGAATGCCGTGGTGTTTATTAAATTTTTTATATACACGCATGAATTCACATTTTAAGGTGTCTAATTAGGTTATCTCATTTATGACATTTATTTCATTTATTTATTTCAAGTATTTATATATCGCCTCTTCAAGAAACCTACTCAGAGGCGCGCTCTGCGCTAACTAGCCGAAATGATGTTAAGTGTCATAACAACAAGAAAATTCCATCAATTAGCAAAATAAGTCACAGTGAGCCGGAAACAGTCATCAGTGGCGATCCCTCGCAGACACGTAGAATCATCCAACGGAATCCCGTCAACAGCTTTCAGATGGTGTGAATGTTCAGAGTCTCTGGTACAGGTTGCGTCAGTAGAGTAGAGCGGCGACAGATGACAGGACTCGCAAACACGAAACGCTGACGAAACTGAAGCTCCTCGCTGGTTGAAGATGATGCGCGCGTCCGGCCAATCGTCGGGCACAAAGTTTGCACAGTAGAAGGCATTGTATGAAGTTCTCCGTAAATCCCACACATAATTGGATACGTGCAATGTAATGTTTGCTAAATTTAGGTTATTCTTGGAGGTGGCAGGAAGCAGTTTCTACCAAACGGAACGGCTGATCCAGAATACGGAATGAAAGAGGGAGGAAATCGCATAGATGGACTTAATCTCATTGAGGTAGACAATTCAATACATTGTGATCCTAATAAGAAATTTATATACATCCGCTTCAAGAGATCATGTGCATCTAAGTTATGGTTGCTTTACCGCGGTCAAAATTCAAAAAGGTCAACAATATCGGACTCTTGAAAAATTCTAGGATTTCCTGTTGCATTGCTTTTATATATAATTTTTAAAAACCATTTTAAGGGTGTTTAAAACCACTTGCCGTACATCGCATCATACGTGTCAGTAGCTTTTGCACCGCTGAATGTCTGTCACTTTTTAAATGCTTCAACCGGTCCATGCAATGTTCTTCAACCGCGATTAAACGTCAGTTTTAGGAACAGCTTACAAGAATAGGGGTCAAGTTCGGATCAACAGACCTGGGCGAGACATCTCTGCAATCTGAATAATACATTGTGTGCGGATGAAAAGTAGACACTAACAAAAAGTGTCATAATTCGGACGAAAACATTTTAGGATTTGTCTGAAATTTTAGACTTAACAACAGTGACCATATTGCTACCAATACCTAAAGCTGACTAGAAATATTCGTGAGCTTGTCAAGTTTATGAGCGTTTGAGTTGCAGCACCGAAAAATTGAACATTCCAATATGCAAAGCTGAAAGTAAATGGAATTCAGCTATAATGCCTGGTGTTCAAAAGTCATCCTTATTCACGGACACATAACCGAAGACGTAGTAGTGTAGTAGCTGTCTCGGGAGACACTCGGCTTCGTAACCCGCAGATGTGGCTGCCCAGCAGTCCAGCCTCAATCCTCAATGCATGTGCTCAGTGCTGGAAGACCTTTTTTCGTTACCGCATTAAAGATATCGATAACCGTAGGTCGCGTCTAATTGAAGAGTGGCATCTGTTTGACCAGGTGATCATCGATCGGACCATCAAACAGTAGCGTCTACGGCTACAGTCGTGTGTCCAACTGTCCATGAATAGGAAGTGCATTTTAAACACCATATAATAGCTGAATTCAACTTCCTTTCAGCTGTAGCATGTTAAAAAGTTCCATTTTTCGGTGCTGCATCTCAGGCGCTCATAAACTTGACAAACTCGCGAATATTTCTAATCGGTTTAGGATCTCGTGTAAATTTGGTCACTATTGTTGTGTTAAAAATTTCAGACAAATCCTAAAAGTTTTGACAGAAATGTGACACTTTTTGTTGGGCTCTGCTTTTCAACCGGACACAGTGTGCAAGAAAGCAGTGTACTTCGACACCTTTGAAGTGTAATTATCCTCTGCTATATAAACTCACATCTGAGAACAATATTCGATATTGCGTTCCATCGGATCTAATCGTTTCAGAGCTTACTATGAACGTGAGCATCAAAATCACCTAAATTACTTGATGAAAATATCGAGTTACCTTTGCAAATAACAAATCATTAGTTGCTTATAAATCCAGGCTTGATATCACGAAATGTAGACCTACCGCCAAGATGGGCTCGGATCATTATGCTGCCGTAGCTATTGTGAATGAGGAAATCAAAATAGAAGCTGGCGCCAGTCAGCTTCTATTTGGCGTTGGGTCGGAAAAAATTTCGTTGCTCTTTGGCCGAGAATCTGATGACCTTTATTAGTCACTTAGTTCAAGTGTCTTTTTCCAAGCCAATACTAAAATAGTTGCTTCGTGACCTCGTGTTTTTTAAGTCGTACGCCACTTTTTCTCTCTGACCTTTTCCGATGCATTGTTTTAAAGCTTGTTGAAACCTGCAGGGGCGGATCCAGGGGGGGCCAATCCGGACATGCCCCCCCATTTCAAATCACCATGGGACGTGGCCCCCCCCATCCATGGTGGACAAAAACAAAATTCAGGGTGTCAGTCATGCACAGGAGAATTAATGTATAAATGTAATTAAAATCTATAATAGAAATAATATATATAAATGTAATCTAAGTCTCTCACGCAATTGCATTGTCTTAATATAAAGCAACGAAATGAAACAATCTTATAACACTATCCAACTATGATTTATGGCATACAACGTAAGTCAATCGTGTATATATTCGTAGTAAATTTTAAAAACATTAACACAAATAAACACAAGTATAACTAAGTACAACTAACTATTAATTACAAATCAAGTTAACACGAACAACAGTGTTTGGGATGTAATTTATTTTTTGCAGATGCCAAAAAATTTCAGGGTGAAACATGTTAAGTTTTTAGTGTAGTCTACATGTGCAAGAAAGTGCGGTGAATGATAACACATGTTTACTCCTTGTTTTTATTTATATCTTACTATATTTCATTCAGTAGTGGGAGTATTTTATTTATTTTAGCCTTAAAACGTCATCACTCTTTTTAGACGAAAAATTAAACACCTTTTTTAAGATTTCGCACGCATGACTACAAAAAATTATCAGTTTTTGCGATGCTAAATTGAACACCTTTTTTTGAAAATTTCGCACGGAAGAGTAAAAGGTCATCACTCTTTTTAGACGAAAAATTAAACACCTTTTTTTAAGATTTCGCACGGATGACTACAAAAAGTCATCAGTTTATTGGGATGCTAAATTGACCACTTTTTTTGAAAATTTCGCACGGAGGAATAAAAAGTCATCACTCTTTCTAGACAAAAAATTAAACACCTTTTTTAAGATTTAGCACAGATGACTACAAAAGGTCATCGTTTTTTGGGATGCGAAATTAAACACCTTTTTTTAAAAATTTCGCACGGAAGACTAAAAAGTCATCACTCTTTTTAGACGAAAAATTAAGCACCTTTTTTAAGATTTCGCACGCATGACTACAAAAAGTCATCAGTTTTTTGCGATGCTAAATTAAACACCTTTTTTGAAAATTTCGCACGAAAGAATAAAAAGTCATCAGTCTTTTTAGACGAAAAATTAAACACCTTTTTTAAAGATTTAGCACGGATGACTACAAAAAGTCATTAGTTTTTGGGATGCGAAATTAAACACCTTTTTTGAAAATTTCGCACGGAAGACTAAAACGTCATCACTCTTATTAGACGAACAATTAAACACCTTTTTTAAGATTTCGCACGCATGACTACAAAAAGTTATCAGTTTTTGCGATGCTAAATTGAACACCTTTTTTTGAAAATTTCGCACGGAAGACTAAAACGTCATCACTCTTTTTAGACGAAAAATTAAACACCTTTTTAAAGATTTCGCACGCATGACTACAAAAAGTTATCAGTTTTTTGCGATGCTAAATTGAACACCCTTTTTTGAAAATTTCACCCGGAAGAATAAAAAGTCATTACTCTTTTTAGACGAAAAATTAAACACCTTTTTTAAGATTTAGCACAGATGACTACAAAAAGTCATCAGTTTTTTGGGATGCGAAATTAAACACCTTTTTTGAAAAATTTCGCACGAAAGACTAAAAAGTCATATCACTCTTTTTAGACGAAAAATTAAACACCTCTTTTAAGATTTTGCACGGATGATCAAAAAATGTCATCGGTTTTTTGGGAAGGAAAATTGAACACCCTTTTTGAAGATTTCCGGCGGATTACTTAAAAAATCTAGTTTTCGGGAAAGAAGTTTTTAAGTAAAGTCAATATTTATTGAGATCTTATGGCACTCTTATAAGCACTGAAAAGTACAGCTATTTTGTTAAGAGAACAGCTTAAAATGCTACCATTGCAATGTGAAAATTCAAAAAGTTTCTGGTGGGGAGGGGCATATCCCCTCCCCACACCCCTCCCCTACCACTCTCGGCGCTGCGCGCCTCATGATTGTCTTCAGACGGTGAATTATGTAACCCTCCGGAAACCTCAATCCCCCTAGAGGTGAGGGCTAAATTAAACTCTGGTTCCGCCAAAAACGACTAAAATAGTTAATCAGATTTCCAGCGAAAGATCAACAAAAAAATTTCCGACCCCAGCCCCAAATTTTTTTGGCCCCCCTCTTCGAAACGTTCTGGATCCGCCACTGGAAACCTGATGGGGGGGCATGTCCTGTGCGCATTTCTGAATGGGGGCCATGGCTGGATTGCCCTCTGGGATCCACCCCTGGATCATATTATGTAAATAAAACGGCCAAACACCTTGTTAGATGCGCAAGTAGATGTGGTCGAAGGACTTGTAAAAACTTATCAATGCATAAATACAACACTAAAATAGACACTTTAGATTATGGTCATGTATTTTGCTACTTTCGTGGCAGGGTAAATTTTCTTGTTCACGATCGGATTATGATTCGGAGTTCAAAAGGTAGGCTAATTCAGCATCAGCACATCAGAATAACATCTCGCAATTAAAGTTGCCGTCAAGTAAAGCAACATAATGAATAAGTGAATAAATATTAATATGATATTACATGTATGTGTTTAAAACCGTTGGACATTTTCCACAGTTTCTTTCTTCTCTTCCTTCAGGCTTGAATTAATCCCTCTCTACGGAGGGGTCAGCCACTCGGATCCTCCTCTTCCACTTTCCTCTGTCTTTTTCCACATTTTCCACAGTTTATTTTTAGTCAATCGCAAGAGGCGCCAGTGATTTTTAACGTCGCATGATGGTTGGTTGATCGCACCGCTACATCATCGCCAATCATCATCATCATCGCCATCTTCATCATCATTGTGGTCTCCGTCGTTGTTATTACATCATCTCCATTCTTTATCGTCATTTACATCATAATTGGCGCCTGTTTCTTCATCCGCCTTACCTTTACCATTCTCTCTCCACCTCATCTCCCTCTTCCTTCCCTTTCCTCCTCCACTACACTTTCTCTTCCTCCTCATAGTCTTCCTTCTCAACCCAATCCTTTTCATTCTCATCCTCCTCTTTTAATGCAGTTATCCACCCAATCCCCTTCATTCTCCTCTTTTCCAATTCCATCTCTACCCTTCCCTTTATCGTCCTTCTCATCTTCCTCTTTCTCATCATCCTTCTCTACCTCTTTCGTCACCCCATCCCTTTTACACCTTCTCCTCATCCTCTTTCATTTCCTCCTCATCGTAATCACCATCGTCATCGTCGTCTTAATCATCATTTACATGATTGCAATTTTTCCATTGTTATATAATTCTTGTCAACGACGTTATCTTCATCTTCTTCTTCGTCTTCTTCTTTCTAATCATCAGCTGTGGCTGAATGAGACGAGGAAACGATCTGCATCAGCAACCTATGTCTGGAATCAAGAACAATTCGATCAAGTCAATCCGGACACAACAGACTACCTACTGGGTAAAACATTCAGATGTCTATAATAGTTCCAGCGTTTCAAATGTCCGTTTCAACGTTAAAATGCGCTTCAGCCAGATCTGTATAGCTCCAGATTTAGATTTATTGCCCCCATTTATACTCACCTCAGTTAGTATTTGTCTCTATCCTAACAATAGAATTGTCACCAGAAATAAAAAAATCTCAAAATCCAGCTTCTTGCATTGACACAACTCTTTCTGAACTTGACCATAATTATAATTACCACCGTGGACTTCCATTAGCAATCTAAAACTAAATCAAGCTAAGATCAGTGAAATGATCATCAGGCGACCTCTGTCTAACGGTATTGCTCTCCCTCCCCCATCTTGGGCATCGAGAGGGTCCAACAGATGGATGTTTTGGGTGTCACCATCTCTGATCGGATTGGCTTTGAGACTCGCATTAACCCTGTGACGTTCTTGGGGTGCATTTGCACCCCTAGTCACACTTTGTTCCTGTGTTTCACCCAGAAGAACTCATGATATGACGCCTACATTTTATGACTTTTCCTTATTTATGAGGATGCACTTAACCCTATTTGCCCATAATTGTACCCCTCAACATTTCTGATAATTTTGAGGTTTATACATTGCCGTCCTCGGGGTGCCAATGCACCCCATGTGTTATATTGCAGTATTTATAAGTCAATTATCTAACTTGGCATTTTTATATCTATGGATTCCTTTCTTAGATTACATATTCTTTGTTGCCAGACAGAAAGTGCGTATATTTATAAGAGATAACAACAATGGTGACTAGAAAAAAGATAATATTCGATTTTTTACCGCAGAACAGGCAAGGAAGCTTATATTAGAATCAGAAAGTCAGTCATCAGAATTGGATGGTGAAGATAGTTTTAGTGATGATTTCCAGACAAAGTGCACTGTAGTTCGGGAAAAATACTGATAATGACTGCTGTGGTGAAGAAAATTCTTCCGAAGACAACGTTAGTGACACGGAGCAGATGCAACGGGCCGATGATGGATCCTCGCAAGATTCAGATGATGTCATAGCAGGAACACCGCCTGTGTTTCAACAAGCTTCAAGAATCAAGTAGAGCGTGTAGTCCGGGACTTGATTGAAGTCATCAAAGGGTCTGGAAGGAATGTGACAATGGATAATTTCTTCACTTCAGTGCCACTTGCAAGACATCTGCTGTCCAAGAAGCTAAGTCTAGTTGGAACTCTGAGAAAGAATAAGAGTGACATTCCAGTGGAGTTTTTACCAAATCACGACAGGGTTGTCAATGACACTCTATTTGGCCATCAGGAAAATCTGACTCTAGTTTCGTATGTCCCCAAGAACGGCAAGAGTGTCATCCTGCTAAGCAGCATGCATACAGATGCTCAGATATCCAACCGTGAAGATAAGAAGCCGGAGATCGAACTCGATTACAATCGTTCAAAGGGAGGTGTGGACACATTGGATCAAATGGTTGAAATTTACTCCACTAAGCGAAAGTCTCGCAGGTGGCCAATGGTGTTGCTTTACAATATCCTGGATGTCTCTGCAGTCAACGCCTTCATTATCTGGAGTCATGTGAACCCCCAGTGGAATGCAAAGAAAACACATCGTCGAAGACTTTTCCTGAAACAGGTTGGAAAAGATTTGGTCTATAAACATCTAACATCCAGACTGAGTATTCCTGGATCGTCACTCATGCTCAAAACCACAATTCATGAATGCATTGAACAACAGCATGAATCACAAGGCGATGCTCGAGATGATGCGACACAAAACAATTATGAAGAGCAGAACAATGGCCATGGCGGTGCAGACAATGCTGTGAGGAAGAGAAAGCAGGGTCGTTGCATTCTGTGTGACCGAAGTAAAGACAAGAAATCGCGTACCACGTCGTGTCATAGGTGTGGTTCATTTGCTTGCGCAGACCATTTAGTCGCACTTTGCACAGGCTGTGCATGAGTGTGCAAAGTAGATAAGGAAAACTTATTGGATATTAATTTTGCAATATTGCTTTTCATCTGTAAGCCTTACACTAATCAGTGTTACAATATTATTGTGTTATACAGAAAACTTTCAAATAGTTGTGCTGTAAAAGTGTACATTTTTCGACATGTTGCTTTGACGCCATGTCATGACGTCATATGACTTATTAAATTGTCTTAGAATTTACTTGAATAAAACTACTTTGTCTGTGCTCAAATTATTTGTAGTATTATATGATTCGATTGATTCAAATACATCGAGAATACATTGGGGTGCATTTGCACCCCCGAGACCTTGAGTGTAGGCCAAGGTAGCGAAACCTTCTGAGGGTTAAAAAAGAATAGCCTATGCTGTAAAGCCCGGCAACCCATGTTTGCTCTACGTGCTTTGGTCGCCCACGGCCTCCATGGTCAACGTGTTTGACGTTGTTAGAGCTACAACAATTGCAGGATTACTTTATGTCTCCCCTGTTTGGTGGCGATTTGCCAACGCAATGGAGCGTAAACGTCTTAACGGTCTTTCAAGAAAATTGACCCGTTCTAGCTTCCTTCCTGCTTATTTTCCTAGATTTGACTCACTCTGTTCTAGGGCTGACTCTGCTCTTTTCCTCTCTATTCTCTTAAATCCTTGTCACATTCTTCACGACCTCCTCCCTCCCAGTAGGGTTACTCCATACAATACTTGACCAAGGCCGCATAATCTAACCATTCTTAGAGTTGATTCTTTTGCCAAAGAAGTTTTATTATGCGAATGTTGAATAACTTTGCATAAATATTTTCTATTATTTATTTCCTCTGTAAACTACTGTGCGTTTGCCTATGGTATATTAAAGAATATTCTTGCTTACTTGCTTACTTACTTATTGACGTCATTGGCGTGCTATGACGTACGATTGGTCATTAGAAGGTTAACTCGATCATGTCATCATCATTATGTTTCCTTGGACACCTTTAAATCATATTTTATTGGCATTTTATATAATCATCAGACACTCGAATTGTTGACTAAGTCTGATTCCACCATAAGTTTTGTCAGTTTGGTCAAAACCGTCATCCCATATTGCCAGCATTGGTTTTACAAAGACCGTATGATATCCTCGTTACAGTCAATTATGTCTTTGAAATGATCTGGTTGATGTTTCACCACAACTGTCCGTATGAAAGTGTGCGTAACATTCAATGTGTTTTTACACACCTTTATAATAGAATTTAGTACTGCTATATAAAATTAAAACTCACCTTTGTGCGTGTCTACTTTGCCTACTCATGTGCAGCACCGTCAAGAGTGATAGTTATGTTTCTGATGGTAGGTCTCTTCGAACCAAGTCACATGAAGTATACGCTGGAACGAAAGTACAGAAATGCCAACGAACCAACGCTGACTGAGATGACAGAGAAGGCGATTCGAATTCTGAGAAGGGAACAGAAGGGTTACTTCCTACTCGTCGAAGGCAAGTCATGTTAGATGCTACCGATTATCTACTTACATGCAGACCTAATAAACATGTTGCGATCAGATCTGTTGTTAAGAAAATCAGAAATCCATGCCTTAAGGCCTACTTACACCTCTGATACCATAGTGTTCAGGTTTTTGAAATAGAATTTCGTGGTTTGCAGAATCAAAGGCCTTAACTACTTATCTGCCTGCTTGCTTATTTTATGTGTGTTTGCTAAATTACCTACTTGGCCACTTAATTGTGTAATGTAGGCCTATATAATAATATGCATAATATATAAAAATTTATATATGCATATTTATTGTGTATAATTATATTGTATTATACAGAGTGCGTATAATTATATTATATTATGCAGAATGCGACCTGGTGGCAGAACGGTAACGCATCCGCTTGCTAAGCTGTAGGTTGCGGGTTCGACTCCGGGTAAAGACCTTGGACAAGTTGCTTACGCACACGTGCCTCTGTCACCAAGCAGTATAATTTGGTACCGGCGTAAGCTGGGAAGTAAACAGCAAGTCTTGCAATACACTGGCCTCGTGTCCAGGACCTTGGGATTCGTCCATTGCTGGCTCAGGGCCATGGAAAAGGAGATGAGCGCCTCCCTATGTTCCTCATGGAACGAGATAGGACTTACTTTATACAGATTATACATGTATACTATGCAGATCTTATTATAAATCGGTTCCAAAGACATTGATATTGATACTGCGCACAAAGAAATAGTACAGCTTCTAGGTATGCAAAGGCACAATATAGACAAGATTTATTGGTTCAATTAGGTCAACCCATTGATCTTAGAAGCAATAAAATGTGAATCAGAATTTGTCATGCCACAAAAATCCATTTGTTTGAATGTTAATTTATAGTAAACAGTGGCATGACAGAATGAGAAACAGCATACATATACAAATTAGAACTGCAGATTCTATTTCTATACCCATACTTGCATCCATGCTTGCATACTTACTCATACTTACATGTACATTTTACTCACTCAATTGCTTTCTTGCATACTTGTATATGATTACTCACTTATCAAGCTACTACATTTCTAATACTAACCTATTCAATGCTATTCACGGTGGCTTTTATGCTATTTCTCTACAGAGACAAGAATCAAAGGGCGGTATAGGCTTACACACTAGACAATGATTATTGTCTTTCCTGCAAATAACAATCGACTTCCGCTTACACTTTGTATATCAAATTCACTTCCTTCCTTCAAAAAGTGGCTCAGCCCTCACTAATTCTCCTTTGCTTTCTTGCATAATTATATAGATGTTTTACAATGTACTTCGTTTCCCTCTGGCTGATTATTCGCGTCTCAGATTTCCATTATAAAAATTATTACTTGTGGCCTTGAGCGGGATATAACTTTTTTATTTGATGATGATGATATTAATAAGAATGATAAAAATGATAATAATCCCAACAACAACGACGACGATAACGATAATAATAACAAAAAAAATAATACTAATACTAATAATAATAACAGTAACAATAACAATAACAATAACAGTAACAGTAACACTAACAACAAAAACAATAGCAATTACAACAATAACAGCTATAACAATAACAGCTATAACAATAACAGCTATAACAATAACGATGACGGTGACGGTGACGGTGACGGTGGCGGTGGCGGTGACGACAACGACGACGACGATGACGATGACGATGACGATGGCGATGGCGATGGCGATGGCGATGGCGATGACGATGACGACGACGACGACGACGACGATGACGATGACGATGACGATGACGATGGCGATGGCGATGGCGATGACGATGACGATGGCGATGACGATGACGATGACGATGATGATGATGATGATCATGATGATGATGATGATAATAACTTTGCATTAATACGACTGCAGGTGGTCGAATTGACCATGGTCATCATGCGAATCTGGCCAAGTCGGCTCTGGAGGAGGTCGTGTCCTTCAACGACGCCATCGAGAAGGCTGTCCAGCTAACAGACCGATCGGACACGTTGATCGTGGTGACCGCTGACCACTCGCACGTCTTCACGATCGCGGGATATCCCACGAGGGGAAATCCCATCCTGGGTAAGCGAACCATGATGATGACATCATCAGGTGGCATCACATTGACCCCACGTGACGTCACATTGAGGTCATGACTGTGACTTCACATTGACTCGATGTTACACTGACATTGGCTAAACATAGGGCAGCATGGCACAGTGACTAGCGTGTCGAATCATTGAACAAGATCACTTAGTTTAGTATGAGATGTTTGTTTGGTGAATTATTATTGTTGCGCTATGTTTAGCCAATGTCAAGTCTGCCTGATGGACAAATATAAAAATTACATGTTTGATCGACTTGTTCGATATTTGCAGACTCTCTTTTAATAGCCTACAGATCTGCGATATCATAATTATTGTGTGATAAGAGACTCTGTCTGAAAATAACTTTTAAAAATTCACTGACTACAATTATTGTTCAGAATAATATTGGTCGCCTTTATGCGTAGGTTTACACAAGCTTTGACAATCCATATATTATTTATAAATCAAATTAGATCTAATTCTGTCGACTTTATCTCGGATCAAATGACTCATTTCGCAGAGGGATCAGTCATCATCCGTCAATTTGTTATTAGTCCACGTCTACTATACGCACCTGTCCGAGTCAGAACTTGGACATAGCAATTCATCCATAGCGTTATTTTGCTCTATGCACACACACACACACACACACACACACACACACACACACACACACACACACACACACACACACACACACACACACGCACACACACACACACACACGCACACACACACGCACACACACACGCACACACACACACACACGCACGCACACACACACGCACACACACACGCACACACGCGCGCACACACACACGCACACACAGTTATATAGAATCGCCGTTATGATCATCCATTTAATTCAGCTCCAACTTTCATTAATATTTTGTTAGTCAATGTATTAACTTCTACGCATCAGTAGGTATGTAAGTTATAAGTGTTGGCCGACGAGTACTAAAACCATCCCATGGTCAGGTCAATGTCCATAAGATCAGTGTCCATAGCTCAAGACAGCCGAGGAAGGTCCATAGTTTAGCAAAGCAGCTTATGACAACAAAAACCGTTGTCCTTGTCAATTTTTATTCATTTTTGGTTAACGCAGAAGTTGAGCGCAGTAAAGAGTATCTTGTTTCAGAAATATTATATAGCATTACCTTTTAATATTTTCAACAAACAACATCAGTACCAAGAAGTACAATAAACAGGGGAAGCGGTAGCCATTGTTCTAAATGATGATAAAAGTGCCACTAATATTAAATTATAATATTTATTGGATCTCCTCTGGGTCTGGCTAAGCTAAAGTTGCTTGAAGAAGCCACCTAATTATCTGTTTAATAATGTTGTATGTTTATATAGCATATTGTAGACAGTTATTGGAGGTGTCGAAAAAATGTCCATTATGATACATCAGCAATGTATCTCTTCAATATTATAGCACTGTGAAAACCAATATGAAGGTGTCTTAAGAAGATTTTAGACTTGTTGATAAGTAGTTGTAGTTGTTGCAGTTTAACGTCACTGTGTGGTAACCAAGACCATTAACGACACCCGCCTCCTTTACCCAGGCTTGGGACTGGCACTGGCAGAGTGCAGCCAGTGACGGAGTTGTGTTGATAAGCAAGTTATATTTTGAGAGTGAATTGACGTTAGCGACTGATTTGAACGAAGATATGGAGGGTGAGGGCTGCTGGAGAAAAAAAAAATTCCTTTAGCTATGAACCCCGTTTCAAACATGTCAGTTAAGATAAGATGAGATAAGAATATTCTTTAATGGACCAATTGCTATCCTTATTTTAGTTTACAGGCATGTTAAGTAAACAAACGTACATCATTTCTATATCCATTCAATGTCAAATGTTTTAAAACAGCACAAAATTCTAAATCCTAAGTTGCTGTGCAGGAAGCCAGCGCACATAAAGATCATAGCTGTTTTTACCATAGCAAAGATGTTCCAAGTTGTTTGTTCTACTCGCGCCGTCTAGCGAGATTGGTTATCAAAATGAGTGCACGAACCATACTCTGCTCTCAGTGGAAAGATCGGTATGTCGAGGTCGTGCAAGTGAACTCTTCGTATACCAGCATGTTCCTTAGTTTCATTTACGAAAAGCCACTTCTCAATTAACACGCGCCGCTTTTTGGTAAATGCTTTTAGAATGTGAGGCATGGTTTTTATTGCTGTGAATGCAGGTATCCGCATATTATGATATAAAAAAAACATTAACTAGCATGTGAGGTTTTATTTTTTATAAGTACACGATATGAATTGTTTGTCGTTTGAAAGTTTTGTGTAAAATGTGAATTTATGCAAGGCTGCATGCCAAATGCCTAGATGCTTCATGCCCAATAATTGCATGATGGATGTTGCAAAAGATGCGTATACTGTTGGTGTTGCGCATATTGTGCTACCGTTGTTTTTTTTATTGTTGTTGCTGCTACTGTTCTTGTTAAAAGCCGGATAAACCTCCAATGTATGGTATTGTTTTTGTGGTTTTTGCTACGAGTTGTGAATGTTGTTATGAATAATGCATCTTGTGGTCTCAAAAGTTAATCATCGACGTTTTGTATTCAGGCATGTTGGTTCCTACAACTTTAAAAATTCTATTCTATTGACGGATTTTAAAAGCGCCTCTCACAAGAACAACCCAATCATAGGCACTCCATGTGCGAAGAACATCCCGTAAAATAAAAGTATTGAGACAACGGATAGTGGGAGTATAATAGTGCCTTCAGAAAAAACCTGAACACGATTTATAGCAGGACGATCATTTCACATCAAAGGACCAACAGAGGCACAGGCATGATGCTGGGTTGTGACAGTTCGAGACCGTGATACAAGAAGGTCATGAGACGATGGTACCAATGGTACCGTAAGTGAAAAGGTCGCCTAATAAGATCACAGAGGTACCGAGTAGTTCGACCAAAAAGTATCTTATAGGCCAGAAATAGAATTATTACAAATTGAATCCTAGCAGTTATGAGAAGTCACGAAGCTGTTGCAAATGTATTTGTCGTTGAAACTGCTTTTGTTGTTTAGTTGCAATGTGTTGTTTCGTTGCAAATGCTTAGTTCAGACTGCAGATGCTTTTTCGTTTTCTCAGTTCGGTTGCACTAACGGCGCTGCGTTATACCGTTGCTTTGAGATTCTGTATGTCTCAGGCTTTGCAGGTTTTGTGGACGCACGAGGATTGCTCGAAGAGAACACGACGGATGGTCTGCCATACACGACACTTGCCTACGCCAACGGTCCATCTAAGAACCTCGGACGGACTAACCTCACGGGAGTAGACACACGTAAGCAGCAACCAATCGTCTTCGCATGATAATATCATTAAATTTATTAGTATACTCGTCTTCGTATGATATCGTTAAATTTATTAGGATACGTAAATTTATTTTTTTATTTATACATCTGACAAATAAAACTTTGTTTTGTAGTCTCTCGTCTTTTTTCTTCTGCCGTGGCTATGCAGCTGCGCTAGGAGCGCTCCCGAGTAGTTTTCTTGAAGGAGCGCTATATAAGTCCATGGAACGAACGAACAAACGAACGAATGAAAGGAAAATTTGCATCATCTGTTTACAGTAGCTGCTGCTTGAGGGTTAGACTCCATTTCCCTATAGCATATAGTTGTATCAATATTTTACCACATTTGTATGCCTGCATTATTGGATAACAGATTATAGAGATATACATTAAAACTTGATAAAGATGACTATTTTCAAACCGCAATAAAAATGATATGAATCGAACCCTCCTATCAGATCTGACTTGCCAGCACAACGAATTTCTTTTGATTAATCGGTCGGCTACAGTAACTTCTTTCTATTTATTTTTCTCTAAAACTCTGCGTAAATCAAGATCATTGATTGCAAGTGGTGACTGACACAAGTTCAATGACGCTGTATAATTTTTAAAAATATGATTAACGCTGTCCCTCCTTTATCCTTTCTTGGGACTGGCACTATTTGGCCCTATTGGCACGGTCTGGTAATGGGCTTAATGGCGGAGTTTTTTCTGTTTCCAACTTTTCATCGTTACGTCACTTCGATCATTGACTCGTATTTTTGAACGTTATAACTAATTTGTGATCTGTATTCATTTTATAAGTTGGTTTTATAACGAAAAGAGGTGTTTAAGAGTCATTTCTTCTCGTCTACTTTATTTACATGAATATAAGGGACAGGTGCTAAAAGGATCTGCTCAGTAGTAATATTAGTGGTTAGCAAATCTTTTGGCTAGTAGAACTGTTGACGTTGCCCTCCTCCTGTTTTCATCTCTTGAGACTGGCACTACATGCCACAATTTGCGCTCTATTAATTTTATCAAGGATATTAGTGGAGTTGAGACTACACTGGATGGATCCATAGTTTAATGGTAGCTTATTGCAACAAATGCCGTTGCCTCCGACAGAAATTATTTTGGTATTCTGCGTCAGCAACGTGTTACGGCTCAAAGTCAATATTATGCAACTAAAGCGCTTCGTCTCCGCGGAGTCGAAAATTATGCATAAATTGCGTATGGAGGTTCTACTTTAGGGGTGTCTAAATTCTGTCTCATATTATACGATTAATAAAGCCAGGATTTTAAAGGAAGGCAAAACTATGCCATGCAAACGTCGGCAGCTATTTAAAATATGTGCTCCTGTAGACATCAGTGACTTACAGTGCACAAGATGTCGCTAAACTGCTGCACATTACTATATTATAATCAGGGCTGTAATCAATGGTATACGCGGGTATACGGCGTATACTCACCTCCGAGAAAAAACGGCATCGTATTGTCACCGCGAAAAACCAGGGTATACGCGGGTATACAGCGTATACTCACCTCACAAAGGGCGTGTGGGTATACGCGCGAGAAAGGCAAAGGCTATTCAGATGTATTTTCCACCAAAATCCAGAGCGAATGACTAAAAAAAAAAAAAAGGTCGTCATAAATTTTGGCGGCGAAAATGGAAAAAAAAAGGTCGTCAGATTTTTTGGGCGGGGAAAATGGGGAAATTTTTGCCGGACGACAGCCGCCAGAAATTTGGCCCCGAAAAAGTCGATTTTTCTCCCGGTCAGCGTATACTCACCTCAAAATTTACCAGTACAGCCCTGATTATAATCAAATGCTAGAGGACGTTAATGAATTATTGTATCTCGTTTCACAATTGGTAACACAAGTTTGCATTTATATACCTTACAAATTCCGATCCATAACGCTACTTCTTCTTTTCCTTCTGGCTAGGATTAATCCCTCGCTGTGGAGGGGTCAGCCACTGTATTTTTGCACTGTAGTGTGATGCAACGTACGCTATTTTACTTTCTTCAATTTTATTGTATTCTGCTGTATTTTATTTCATTGTATTGCATTGCCTATCAACGTTCGCCTCAAATAAAAACCATCTTCTTGCGAACCTGGAAGACAACTATTATAATCTATAAATAAAAACAGCATATATATAGACGCCCAATTATTTGCCTTTGCACGGCGATTGGTTGCGTGTGTGTGCTGTCCTACAGGAAGCAATCTGAGGTCAGATCTGGCAATAATTGATCTCATTACTATACCCTGTTATACGTGGTTAAACTGTTCTTTTCCGCGAGGGCGTGTCTAAGGATCAATGCGCGGAACGTGTAATATTATACATGTATATTCAGCGCACTGTCTATCATTGTGCTAAGATGAACCGTGTTAATTAATCGTGAGACTTAGTTTTATTAGAAGTTCGCTTCATCGAGTGGAGTGCTGCTTCATTCAAAACTTCACTGCTGTTCGCAGTTTGTCAATGCCAGTCCTAAGCATGGGTGATGAAGGAGGGCGACGTTACTAATCTTTAGGCTATCATCGCAGTATCGCTAAACTGAAACTACTACTACAACTACTGCTACTACAATCACTACTACTACTACTACTACTACTACTACTACTACTACTACTACTACTACTACTACTACTACTACTACTACTACTACTACTACTACTACTACTACTACTACTACTACTACTACTACTACTACTACTACTACTACTACTACTACTACTACTACTACTACTACTGCGGCTGCTGATATAACAACAATTACAATTACTGTTACTACTTATAATAATGCAACAACAACTATTATACTACACTGTGATAAACCCAGGAGCCTACGCGTTAGGGTACTCTCTCATTCACCTTTATAACGCGACCAACTAATGCTATATAATTATAATACGAGGATCACATTTGATCTTGATGATATGTCAGTATAAATCTGCTTAGTTTTTACACACTGTCGTTAGAGAACAAGCATAATAATAATAATAATTATCCAATCAATAATCTGTCTTTGTTGCCACGTGACGACTTAAAGCTACTATACATATAACTCCATTATCTGTTTAATTGCTTTATGCTGATTGATTGATTGATTAACTGACTGACTGATTGACTGACTGACTGACTGGCTGGCTGGCTGACTGACTGACTGACTGACTGACTGACTGACTGACTGACTGACTGACTGACTGACTGACTGACTGATCGACCGATTGACCGACCGATTGATTGATTGATTGATTGATAGATTGATTGACAAAACGAACTCGGGATTGCAAAATACAATAAGCTTTCCAGCGTCGCATCTTCATCGTCAAGTCACCGTCTGCCTTAACGTGTTAGTTTCCTCTCGACCTTAGTACGACAACTTCTGTGCATAATCAATGCTGCAATAGAATCGGTGTTAAAAAATTCCCTCTTCAACGAAAACTTCTCAGAGTCTTTGATGCTAATGTCTACGTCTTTGTGACTGCAGTGTACAACTCGTGTCTCTGTATTTGTGCTGCTGGCCACACATTTCGATTTGCTTGAGTCTCTCTTTGGCGGATTTTAGTCGGCTAACACTGCATGGAAAATTTGAGAAACGTATCAGTTCTTCTGACAGGTTTTGCGCCTCTCTGTGATTTACGCCAACGGGAAACGAACCATCAACCGTCGACGTGTTGTGGCATTGTCATCACTATGCATTTATTCAGCATTTATTCAGCGCCACAGCATAACTAGCAAGCCTCGATTGATGGCGCTAAGTAAAGGACTCGTTCAAGGCCCTACGCATTGACTGTGTCATGGAAGCAGGAGAGAGTCAGACAAATGATGCTCTCAGTCTTCTTGCAAAACGAACGCTGCAACGCATCGGCTACCGTGAGGCGTGGCTCGACAGGGACGACGCAATCATGAAGAGCATCGATAACGTCTGTCACTGAAGCCCTGCTGCAGCAGCTGAGGAGGTGGAGGAGGAGGAACAAGAGAAGGGAGAGTAGGAGGAGGAAGAGGAATAAGAGGAGGGAGAGTGGGTGGAGGAAGAGGAATAAGAGGAGGGAGAGGAGGATGAGGAACAAGAGGAGGAAGAGGAATAAGAGGAGGGAGAGGAGGAGTGGGAACAAGAGGAACGAGAGGAGGAGGAGGAGGGGGAGGAGAGGAAGAAGAGGAGGAGAAGTAGCAACAAGAGGAGGGAGAGGAGGAAGAGGAACAAGAGGAGGGAGAGGAGGGGGAGGAACAGGAGGATGGAGAGGAGGAGCAAGAGGAGGGATAGGAGGAGGAGGAGGAAGAAGAGAAGGATGAGGAAGAGGAAAAGGATGGTGTGGGATGATTCGTCACCTGTCTCTGTAGACCGTTAATAAATTCCTGCAACCTGTCAACGCTGAGATGTCGGTGTCATAATCTGTCATGAGATGACGAACGAACGCAATTAGGAATGTAAATCAGACAAACACAAGCACGCACACACACACACACACACGTGCACACACATGACACACACATGACACACAAACACACACATACACACAAACAAACGCGCGCGCACACATGATGCACACAAGCATACAAAAGTAAGCTAGTGCACTTGGCTTTCGAGTGGCGCTTTAGAAATTTAATTTGAGATTATGATCACGGTACAGTGACCTATTTATTTACTTATTTATTGACCTATTTATCTATTTCAGAGGCCGACAACTTCACCCAAACGGTGGCCGTTCCGATGAGCGGGGAGACCCACGGAGGGGATGACGTGGCAATATACGCCCTCGGTCCAATGTCTCACCTGTTCCACGGTGTTCAGGAACAGAACTACATCGCTCATGCCATGGCTTACGCTTCATGCGTTGGGTCAAACAAGAACCACTGCTCAACGGCACATTCCTCTGGTTCCCGTCTCAGATACACAACCGTGGGAACCATCGGAACAGCTGTCATGGTTCTGGCTATTCTGGTCCGACTTTGAAGAATTGGTGGAATTTTGACGGGTTTTACTTGTAAAGTAGGATGCTTGAGGAAAATTGGTCGGATTCTAATATTGAGTGTGTGATTATTGGAAAATATTATTGTTCTCAGCATCACAGAGCGATGAAAGAGGAAATGTGTGATTGGAAAATTAGGCAGAATTGTTGATTTAGTAGCCTCAAGTGATATTATTAGGGAGGATTGAAAAGTTTAGGTGAGACCTGGAAGAATTGGTGAAACGCATTGACTGTTTGATAATGATTTGAAGAGAATAGCAATGGTGAGATTACCTTGTTTACAATGCTTTGTATTATAATGGGGAATAATATTGTTATTGGTGACGAGCAAATTTGGAAATTCTAATGGGGTGTAGGCCTATGATACTAGACATTGCGCAACTGAAGACTTTGTGCCTCGAATTGAATAGCTGTGAATGATATTTTTTGTGTTTTTGTGTGCACCAATTTATCATAGAATCGTTCTGTTTATGGCTATAATATCCAGGACACTGATTGTTCTAACTATCCAAGCTATTCTAGACGACGAGAAACTAAACGTTTCTAATGACAAAACTGTTACGTAGAAGGATTATTATACTCCGCAATGAAACTCGATGACAACAAATTGAATTGACTGTACATATCCAAGGAGACTGCCTTGGGATATCTATAACCAAAATGGAACATCTGTGGATACTATTATCTTCTGTGATGATGATCAGGAAACATAACAGTAATATTACTAACTACGGATATTCAACGAATACATTGTATAGTAAAGCTCTTTGATTTTTAAAAATAGATCTTTCTTTGAATTAGCATTTGAGCATCATTTGCGCTTTCATTAGAATTTCCTTTGAAATCGCACTGCCACAAGGGCGCACAGTCATTACGTCTACTAAGAAATTGTGACTGATACTCTGAAATTGGAATGAATGAATTGATGGCCTTATGGTAGAAGAAAAGAACTGGTAATGGATGGACGGCCGGACTGATGGGTGTTGGGTGGATTGATGGATGGATGGATGTATGGATGGATGGATGGATGGATGTATGGATGGATGGATGGATGAATGGATGGATGGATGGATGGATGGATGGATGGATGGATGGATGGATGGATGGATGGATGGATGGATGGATGGATGGATGGTGGGTGGATGAGTGGATGAGTGGATGGGTGGATGAGTGGATGGATGGATGGTTGAGCTTAGCGAGTGCTTTATTGAGTAATTATTGGCATATTGATTGAACTATCAAATGATTTGTCACTCAGCAAGAAACGGCAGACTAGCTGTTTTTATTAATAAATTAATTCATTAATTAATCATGTTACAGTAGCGAATGGTGGAATGAACGAGCGAGCAAATTAACGAACGCAATTATCAGCAACTTGAAAATTATGATCCTATGTTTATTCGTATAGCATTTTGATTCGTAGATAGTAGTGCACATTATTTTGATGAGATTGATAACCTGGCTACGCCATGAATAGCCACGATGAGAAAGACTTTTAGAATCAGTTTACAGCATATTATGTTTGATTTGGTGTTTGATAGTTGAATTGTAAGTTTCAAATCACATGCTGTCGGCTCTGCGCTGGCTCCCTGTCCGTCAGCGAATTGAATACAAGTTCGCTTCTTTGGTATAGCGATTCCAGCTAAATCTTGCTCCAACTTACCTACGTGTCTGGTACATGGACTTGTCGACCCGTATGCGCTCAGTGGGAAAGGAAGCGCTCTTAGTCCCTTTTGCTCGTACCTCCACCATGCAGAGCGTCCACTTTTACTGTGACCTCCCTCTTGAGCTGAGCATGTTCCCTCTACGTTACACCCACCGAGCAGTCGATCGAGTCGTGTGCTACGATCGACTTGGCTCGACCGATCATCGACTCGATCGGCTTCGTCGACTTGGACTGTGGCTTTCTGACAAAAATTATTGCTGACGACAGCTGCATTCTTATAATTAGCCTAGCATCTAAATTACTCATGAATTTCCTAAACGTACAAATGCGGCTTAGATTACAAGTATTTTTTCGCGAATCCATGTGATGCAAATTGCTTAATTTTTGTTGTTGTAGGCCTATGCATTTTTTATCCGGAAGGCATTGATGCATTCACATTGGTTTTCTACAGGGATAGGATGACTTAGTAAAACAAAAATTGTATGAGAAGTGCACATGTGCTACAGTTGCGACTCCCACAAGTACTTGCCATATTAATGTGGTAAAAATGCTGTCAGACATCAGATTGCCAAGTAGACGTATTAAGTCCTGTTCTGACGTATATAGACTGTCGAATGTTTTGCTAATATCCGTACTGAGTCTACTGACTAAAGAACTGAAATTGTCTGAAACTAGGGTATTCTTAACGCATCTTAGTCGCTCCATTTTTACCTTAAACTTGCAGGGAAAAGTATCTCTGTTGAAGAGAATCAATACGAAAGCGTCGGCAGCCAAGAGGTTTATTATGATATACATGTAGGCATATTTAAAATGCTACATGTAGGCCTATAAATTTATGATGCTATTGCATTTATGTGCCTACACGGAATTGCCCGGGAACTTCGGTTTATCATGTAGGTCATTTGTATATTATTGTGTACTGCGACGCAGGCTGTAGCATGCAACAAAGTAAGTAAAGTACTTCTAAGTCGAGTCGATGAAACAACGATCGACTCGATTTGACTAGAACAACAATCGACTCGACCTGCAAATCAATCGAGCCGACAATTTTTCGATCGACTCTACTTGGCCGAGTTACGATCGGCTCGATCGATCAACTCCACCGACTACGGGGTATTACCCTAGGTCACTCTTGCACATTCTATGGACACTTGAGAACTGCTCTTTCTTGGCCGTTGTGGAGTCGGGAGGCTTTCTTAGTAGATTCCTTAAAGATGTGCTAAATAAATAATTGAACGAATGAACGAATGAATGAATAAGTGATGGCCTATGCGATAGCGTACCTCAAAGTACTTGATTAGAGTATGGTCAATTATAGTCAATAATACGATTCAGCAATTGAATTGTGGCATTTTTGTTAGGTTTTCAATGTCGCTGTTCAATAGTAGCCTAATATTTATTAGATTTCATGTGAGTTAATTCGAATGACATTGTAATTAATTGAGCTTGACGACAATGCAGTTACTTGATTGTGTGTGTAATTTATAAACCTGTGCTGCAGTCATGAAGCTTTTCACGATGTCGAAAACCATAAATTTGTAGATGTTGATTGTCGTTGAAAATATATAAAAGTTTCTACTATCTATCACTTTGTTATTTTATTAAGAAATTTAAGCATCTTTCTCATATATCAATGTCTGCGGTCTTGGTATGGCGCCAGTCTCAAGCCTGGCGAAAGGAGGGCGACACCAATCATCCTTGTTAAACATATGCGACATTCGTCGTTAAATAGCGAGTACCGGTATACATTATACATGACATTGTATCTGACCTTTTCTTCTCACTTATTGAGGCACGACGAGAAAAGTACCCCATTGACTGGTTACCATGCCTCTCTATAACCACGCTCTTTCATTGCGAAAACGATCAACGTTTAAGCCCTCCTACTTCATCCAGGCTTTGGACGGGCACTACTAGAGTATCCTACGGAGAGTGGCGGGAATATTCTCGGCTTAAAGGCAGAATTATTCGCCGCACTCCTTCATGAGAACGGTCTCTTAAACTGACGAGGCAGCATCTGTAAACTGCGGTCAAACGGTGGATCGAGTTCTTCCGTCTAGACTCAAGACGCGTTTTCTGCTTTTGGTCAATTATTATTTAGAAGGTAATTGACCGCATTAAGGAGGCTGAGAGGCGGCCGAGATGGAAGCAATACGGTCTATCATTTCCTGCTGCTGTCAATCTCCTCTCTCTCTCTCTCTGTCTATGTCTCTCTATGTCTCTGTCTCTCTGTCTGTCTGTCTGTCTCTGTCTCTGTCTCTGTCTCTGTCTCTGTCTCTCTCTCTCTCTGTCTCTGTCTCTCTCTCTCTCTCTCTCTCTCTCTCTCTCTATATATATATATATATATATATATATATTATATATATATATATATATATATATATATATATATATTATATATATATATATATATATATAATTGTGTCTGTCTTTGCCTTACTATCTGTGTCCCTATCCATCTGTGTCTATTTCGATACGTCTGTGCATATGAGCACCGTTTTTGTCTTTTCATCCATCAGTGTGTCACGTCTGCTTGTCAGTGTATCTGCATGTCTGTCTGCCCGTCTCTATGTTTGTCTGTCTGTCTATCTGCCTGTCTGTCTGTGTGTCTCATCTTTCTGTCTATCTGTCTGTGTGTCTATTTTGTCCGCCTGTCTGTCTTCTGTCTATGTGTCTGTCTGTCTCTGTTTACGTCTGTCTCTCTGTGTGCCTGTGACCTGTCTGTCTGTTGTTATGTGTGTCCTAAAGCGGTGTTCAGATGGTTCTAAACGATCTATCGGCAAAGCGTTCATTATCTATAGGAAAGCTCCATTTTCCGACATTTCTCTTCCGCAGCAATTTGTCTAAAGTGCCGCAGAAACGCTGTCATTAGATGCTTCTGCAGTGTAGTCGGGCGAAACCTTGGCGACCAAACGGTTGATCAACACAGTAAAGAAGAGACGACTAGAATAAAAACTTGGCAATCAAATAAGTAGGTAAATGAACGTCCCTGTATCTAGACAGGCGAATACCGCGCTTTGCCGAACGCTGGGATTTGTTTGGTCCCGCGTTCCCCAAGGCAATTTACTGGCGTCTATCTTTCTCCTGCGTCGGACCGCCTTCATTAAAACAGTTTTCCTCAACGTGATATTCATTCGATCCTAACCACTTGACCTTCGTCTCAGACTCATCCCGCTGTCTGGAATTAAATTATACCCCGGCAATGTATCAGTAGGGAATTTGTTTATTCAAGGCATTGGGTGCGGTTCTAATGACCCCATCCTTCACGCGGCCACTTAGCACTTTCCATTTCGTGAGTCTATCAGTCACTTATCGTCCTCTCTCCTCCGTTCACTTATCGTCCTCCCGCCTTCGGTCACTTTTCGTCCTCCCTCCTTCGTTCACTTATCGTCCTCCTCCGTTCACTTATCGTTCTCCCTCCTTCGGTCACTTTTCGTCCTCCCTCCTTCGTTCACTTATCGTCCTTCCTCCTCCGTTCACTTATCGTCCTCCCTCCTCCGTTCACTTATCGTCCTCCCTCCTCCGTTCACTTATCGTCCTCCCTCCTCCGTTCACTTATCGTCCTCTCTCCTCCGTTCACTTATCGTCCTCCCTCCTCCGTTCACTTATCGTCCTCCCTCCTCCGTTCACTTATCGTCCTCCCTCCTTCGTTCACTTATCGTCCTCCCTCCTTCGGTCACTTTTCGTCCTCCCTCCTTCGTTCACTTATCGTCCTCCCTCCTTCGGTCACTTTTCGTCCTCTCTCCTCGTTCACTTATCGTCCTCCCTCCTTCGGTCACTTTTCGTCCTCCCTCCTTCGTTCACTTATCGTTCTCCCTCCTCCTTCGTTCTCCCTTACCTGTCTCTAACCTTAGCAACGAATCGTTCTCGTGATTCATACATTGACGACTTACACGTAAATCTTCCATTATTCATTCGTTCCTTCATTCGCTTTCACCGGCTCAACACCCTTTGGCATTTGGTTGTCAGTCTATCTGTCTGCCTGCCTGCCTGCCTGCCTGCCTGTTCATCTGTGTGTCTATCTCTATATTTGTCTGTCTGTCTGTCTGTCTGTCTTGTCTGTCTTGTCTGTCTGTCTCATAATCCTGTCTATCTGTCTGTTTGTCTATTATGTCAGTCTGTCTGTCTGTCTTCTGTATTATGTCACGTTGAATTCTACGATGTTGCAAAACATTTTCAATGCGTTGACGATAAAAAGATCAAAGCAGCTGCAACTCTGACACTCATTTAGTCCCCAGCTATTCAACTGTGTTCAAAAGCACTAATCGTCCGTCACATATTTTCAGTTTATCTTCAGAGAAGTTAAGACGCAGCTTTGAAGACCTGCCACATGTTCAGTGATCACATGTCAGTACATCATCGGTCGTGGACTTCCGCAAGGCAGCGCCGTGCTTTCTCGGTAGCTGGCCCTGTCACCTGGAACCAATTCTGCTTCCTGCTGCAATTCGTCTAATGCCCAGGGATCATTTCATCATGCTTTTCTCTAGACTTAAGACTGTCATATTAATTTTAGCCGAGGCTGGATCGGGATCGCCTCTGAGTAGATAATCTTCAAGGAGCCAGTGGCGTAGCGAAGGGGGGGGGGTCAGAGGTAAAACCCCCATTGGCTTAGGAAATTTTTTTAAAGGTTATTTATCCTCTTAAAAAGAACAAAAACAATTGCTTGTAGTAACAATTGTTTTTTTTACTTTATTCCCTTTGTTACTTTATTCCCTTTTTATTTACTGTAAGCGCTGTTGGGTTGGTGTCAGGAAAGGCATCCGGCTAGGGCCATAAACCCTCAAACCCCCCATAAAAAATTCCTGGCTACGCCACTGGAAGTAGCGCCACTGTGTATAAATGAAAAATGAAAAATGTAGAAATTGTGCATGGCAGCCGTGTTACAACGACGGTGCTGAAGGTGACGCAGCTTTTTTGTGCGACGTTTGAATAGCAATGAATAATAAATTATTATTTCAATTATAGGACGTTTTAATTGTGTGGTATTTCAAGTCGAGACAAAAATTAATAATTCTCGACGGTTGAGACGTTTGTGAACTGCATTTAGCCCAGACATTTGTTCACCGATTTCGAGACAGATACGTCATAAAAGCGTTCATAATATTATCTGATTGAATTTAGATTTTGGTCTAGTTCATCACAATCTATGCTATTTATATATCAGTATTCAAGAGTATGATGACGCATGCGACGAGATTTATGGTGATGTCCGATTGCTGGAGACAAATCCGAGGAAGGAAGGTCGACTTTCTTTTGTTGAACAGATTAATTTTAGCGGATTGTCAATTTCTCATTTGTCATTTATTTGTATAAGTCATTGTGATAATAGCATCATTCGTCATTTGAGACGATTTAGTCATCTTTGAAAATGGATCATTCGCTAATCTAACCGTGTAGTCATTCAGACAGCCACTGCGGAAGTGAGATTGTCATTCAGTCGGATCGTTAGTAAGTCAATCAGTCAGTCAGTCGGTCAGACAGTCAGAGAGCTATGCGCAATGTAGTAAGCTGGGCGATAAGATATCCAGACAGACACTGAGAATGTCAGACAATTAATTAGGCAGTCAGTCAGTCAGGCAGTCAGTCAGTCAGTAAATCAGTCAGTCAGTTAGTCAGTCAGTCAGTCAGGAAGTCCGTCAGTCAATCAGTCAGTCAGTCAGTCAGGCAGGCAGTCAGTCAGGCAGTCAGTCAGGCAGTCAGTCAGTCAGGCAGTCAGGCAGTCAGGCAGTCAGTCAGGCAGTCAGTCAGTCAGGCAGTCAGTCAGTCAGTCAGTCAGGCAGTCAGTCAGTTAGGCAGTCAGTCAGGCAATCAGTCAGTTAGTTAGTCAGTCAGTTCGGCAGCCAGGGGCACTCATTCAAGCAGACAGGCATCTAAACCAAGACGGATTGTTAAAAGAAAAATACATAGCGATACCGTAACTCGATCGAGAGTCCGTCCAACCCAGATATCACCAGAAAAGAAGAAAAAAGTGTAGTTATTGATCACCAGATGTCACGCAGGCGACGGTGTCATCACACCAACACCGTGTCACCATGACCTGATAGCTACTAACGGTTTCTGTTGGTGAGAATGGTGCAGCTGTGATATATGAGTTGCCAGTGGCTGACCGACTGCACCACCTTGCAAACGCCAGCATTAATTTCCTAGCTAACTAGGTTCGTCTGTTTTGGAAACGATTGGTTGCCTTGCACTGGCTCGTTCGGTTAGTTTTTTTACTCAGTGCCAGGGATTGATGCATGGGCGCCCGCACATAGAGGCAAGGAGGCACTTGCCCCTGGAAAATTGGCGCCTATGTCTTTAACTACTACTTTTGGGTTTTAACAAATTTCTTTGCATTAATACACCAATGACACGAATGATGCAGACAGTGAAAGTCAGAATGTACGTTTAGAGTTCTCTATAGAAATAAACATGCTCTTATAACTTTAAAAATTATACGCAAAATGAAACTGGGAAATTTGCATAAGAAACCTCTTTGAAAAATACCCGTATTCTTAATTTCCAGCTTTGCATTTATCAACCTCTTGCCATGAATTGTTTTTTACCGTGACTATCTTATAAATTTTTGCCCCTGCTAAAATTTCTGCGGGCCCCATGGATTGATGCTAAAATAAATGCACAAACTACAATGCAAATGTTCATAAGGTCTTTCACCTCAAAAATCTCATGAAATGCATTTGTATTTAGTTCATTTTTGTACAGTACTGTTGTATCGCATATCGTCCAATTATTATAATAGTCCTACATAATTATGAATCCTAATCAGTTGCGATTAATCTTGCGAATCACAATCGTAATCAGACTGTAATTTAGGCTTTCCACATCAGTCAGGAAATGCTCCAATGGAATATTTACCGTGTTTCTCTTGAACATTGGAGATCCAAGATTCCTGGTCAACCCAAGTCCAACGATCATTTTCACGTAACAATTCCTTCCCTTGATCAACTCTCAACTTTACTCGATACGTATCGACAAGGGCTTCACCGATGGAATCGCGAACTCCAGATTCCCAACGCGACATCCTAAAGCCAAGCGCAGGGCATCGGCTTAATCACGAGCGTTGCGTTGTATCGGAGAGAAATTTCGAGTTCCTTCGAGGGAAAGACCAGCAATACCAGAGGGAGACAGAGGCGTTGGTGGCTTGTCATCAAGATCGTACGTATCATACCAATGTCATTACACGCATTTTTCAAAGTTTAGCATGTTGTGACGGTCGGTAACACGGCGTAGAGTGCGTTGTACAAATACAAGAAGCTGGTAACATTGCGCTAAAATCAATCTTCTTATAATAGTCATGTAGGCTACAAAATTGTACATGTAGGAACATAATTTCATTGACAGTATCAGCACCATTTTCCCTATTAACAGACCAGGTCTGCTTTTGCTGTCCTGTTCTCTTGTCTCAGTCACTGCCCGGAATAAAAAGGTTCCTCTGCTTGTAAGTCCACCAACACCGATCCCATCCTTCAAGCAACAGCTTCAAACAGTTTCTGTGTCGCGAATCGATCGGTCCTTCTGATCGCCCTCTCTCCGTTCTCCTTATCTGTCTCCAACCTTAGCAACGGATAGTTCCAGAGATTCATGTATTTACGTCTCGCACGTAAGTCGCGTATCATTCATTCGTTCGTTCGTTCGCTTTCAGAGGTTCGACATCCTTTGGTATTTGGGTCACGTTGAATCCCATGATTATTATCGCAAAGACAAATTCCGTCCGTTTACGATAATTGTTAGGGCAAAACAGCAGCTGTTCAAACTCCCAATTTACCAGCAACTCTTCGCGAATCGACACTGATGGATAACGTCTATGTTCCATAACACATTTAAGCTTGTCATAATTATAGGGAATTTTCGACAACTCTTTTAAACATGCCCGACGGCCGCTGTGTTGCCGTCCTGGTGTATGAGCTGGTCTCCATGATAATGGTCACTCTTTTTTCGATGCAAGGATGTTGAAACCAATGCTTTGAGACATCGTCTTGAGTTGCCGCCTTGTTTCACCGCTTTAAGCGCTTTGGGACACCGCCCTGGGTCGCCTTCTTGAGTCTCCCCCATGAGTCGCGGCCTTCAGTCACCTCCTTGAGTCAGCGCCTTGAGTCTCTCACTTGAGTCGAGGCCTTCAGTCACCTCCTTGAGTCAGCGCCTTGAGTCTCTCTCTTGAGTCAATGCCTTCAGTCACCTCCTGGAGCCGTCGCATTGAGCCACCGTCTTGCATATTCTCCTAGAGTTTCATCCTTGAGTCATCGTCCTGTGTCCCATTGAGTCGTCGTCGTGAGTCACTATCTTGAATCACCGCCTTTAGTCCTCATCTCGAGTGTCCTTACTGAGTTTCCTCACTGAGTTTCCTCACTGAGTATCATCATTGAGTCACCGTCCTGTGTCCCATTGAGTCGTCGTCGAGAGTCAACTGTCTTGAATCACCACCTTAGGTCCTCATCTCGACTTTCCTTACTCAGAGTCCTTACCGAGTTTCCTCCATGAGTCGCCGTCTCTCCGCGATCCCTCCCCTCACTCACATCCTACTGACGAGACGGAAGCTGCACGTGGTGCTGTCGTCCCTCAGCTTCCTCTGCTTCCCGGTGCATCTGTTCAGACGCAGAATATTCTTCAGCGTCTGCCAGAACTTCTCGCTGAACCAACAATAGACGATGAAGTTGACGGCCGACTTGAGCGTCAGCAGAAGAATGGTCACGTAGCGCAGCAGGTGGATCCCCGGGGACGACGTATCGAATGAGTTGACGCTGTAGATGGCCGTGTACGTGAGATAGGGAGCAGTGCAAATGAAGAAGACGATGACGACGCTGATCAGCATAACGGTGACCTGCTGCTCCTCCTTCTGGGCCATGATGCACCCGGTCGAGCCGCGAGTGTTGCGCTGGAGGTACTTGGTCGAGCTACGGACCTGGACGATCAGCTGGACGTTGAGGAAAACGAGGAGGATGAATGGAACGACGGACACGAGAAGGGCGTCGACGAGGACTGGGTAGACGGTGGTGTAGAGGTGGTTATCGCAGAGGTCAGTGTCCTCGTGGTAGTAGATCGAGCTGTTGGTCGCCGGGTCGATGTACACGGCCACTCTCTTCTCCCAGAAGTTGGGAAGGCGACACGCAATGGCCAGGAGGAAAACGACGCCGATGATAGCGCGTGCCTTGCGCACGGTGCACAGCCAGACTGCAAGGAACGGTCGGCAGATGGCCACGTATCTCTCGATGGCCAGCACGAACGTCAGCCAGACGGAGGACATGAGGAGGACCTGCATGGCAATGATGGCGTAGGTCGTGTACATCATGAAGACGGAACGGGCGACGTCGCTGGCGAACGGCGCCTGGAGGTTGGTGAGCATGGAGGCGAGTAGGACGAGGTAGAAGAGATCGGCGAGGGAGAGGGCGGTCAGGTAGCAGTTCGTCGACGTTCGCATCGTCTTGCGGCTGAGCACGATGACGGTGAGGACGATGCCGACGATGCCGAAGGCGCAGATGATGGGCGTGGCCGTGCGGAAGAGCAGAGAGCCCACGTCCGATCCGAAAGGGGTGGCGATCCCTGTGCCATTGTTGTCATTGGGAAGGGAATGCGCTCCAGAGGACGATGGAAGCGACATGGAAGAGGAGTTGGAGTTGGTGCTGGAGGAGGAGGAGGAGGAGGAGGCGGAGGATGTGGAGCTGCCATTCATCATTTTCATGTAATCCTGTGATTTCGTTTCGTTGTACGGTGGCATCGCTCTGGCTTAGTGGCAAATGAAAAGCGCCGATGTTTCTATGGCGCTACTGTATCCCGGTCGTGTCTCGTAGACTAGAATCAGGACGACGGTGGGGTTATGCAGCAACGAGAAAGATAGACAAAGAGACAGAGAGACAGACAGACAGAGGCAGATAGAGAGATACACAGGGAGGGAGAGATATTCAGGAAGAGAAGGACTGAGGGATTGACACGAGATGACAGATATTGGGAGACAGAGATTGAGTCAGATATGGAAAATAACAAGCACAGCGATAGATAGACAGATTTGGACAGATAGGCAACGGGAGAATTAGACAGTATGACAAAGAGATAATTTGGAAATAGGATAAAGGGAGAATTGAAGAATAGGCAAAAGAGGTAATTACAAATATTAATAAAATGAGAATTGGTGAGTATGACAGAGAGATAACTAACAATATTATTATAAAGAGTGACCGTCAAATAGAGAAATAGGTGGATGGATTCTGTGACTCTATCACTCCTAACGAAAGTCAAAGACACAAGGACTAAAAGTCCAACAGAACAGAAGTAGCCTAAACGTCACAGAAAGACAGTGAACAGGATGCAGAGACTCAGTGATAGCAACACACACACACACACACACACACACAGAGAGAGAGAGAGAGAGAGAGAGAGAGAGAGAGAGAGAGAGAGACAGAGACAGAGAGACAGAGACAGAGACAGAGACAGAGACAGAGACAGAGACAGATACGGTGTGGCAAACACAGGTCACCGAAGGAGTCTACAGGATCTTCCTACAACAGCAAAATGAAAAGATGTAATATCACAGGCATAATTTATTGCAAGAAAAATCTCGTAAAGCAATGTCGCGTTTAATTTGAGATCACATCAACCAGGTCACCGTATTTGTGCGACCGCTACATAAATGGATTCATCTGCCTAAATTTATATCTGATTGATTGAGTGATTTAGTCGACGCGGACTTCGTAACACGATCGAATATCGCCATCGGAATAATAAGCGGAAAGGCACCGAAGTTTCGCGCAATTTGATAAATTGGGAAGGCAGGGAATGCACCAAAAACACACAAAAAACAACCATAAAAACTGATGTGATATATTATAGCAAAAATAATAATGGCAAAAAGAGCTGCAACAACACCGATAACAGTAATAAAAGTAGTAGCAATAGTAATAGCTGCAGCAGTAGTAGACTGTAGTAGAAGCCTAGTAGTAGCAGTAGTAGTAGCAGCAATAGTAGTAGGTGCAGTAGTAGATGTAGTAGTAGTAGCAGTAGTAGTAATAGTAGCAGTAGTGGTAGTATGAATAGTCGGTAGTAGTAGTAATGGTGGTGGTGGTGGTGGTGGTGATGATGATGATGATGATGATGATGATGATGATGATGATGATGATGATGATGATGATGATGATGATGATGATGATGGTGGTGGTGGTGGTGGTGGTTGTGGTGGTGGTAGTAGTGGTGGTAGTGATAGTAGTAGTAGTAGTCGAAATAGCTGCTACAGTAATTGAACAATGTAGCAATAGTTGTATTCCAAGTGTGTCAGAAGCCGGTGTAGAAGTAATAATAATAGTAGGCCAATAGAGTAGAAAACAAAGTGCAGGAAAGTGAAGAAGATTCTGGAAACTTTCTAAGTAGCCTATATAATATTACTGAGGTACCTGGAAAAAGCGAATGAATTTATGGATGGCAAAGCAATAAACCCGATGTAGCAAGACAACGAGAAACAAGAGCGAAGGATCGAATAATGCAACAATATAATTATCTCCATTTCAAAAGCAGGACAAAAAACAGTAATAGCATTCATAAGAAATTTTAGATTGAAAATGAAATTCGACCACATGTATAAGAAAACGAAACATTGTATATACATGTACACTATGTGTTTATTGTATGTTGCTAAAATATGCTGCCTATAATATAATTATTAGGTGTAAGTATACATTATTAGGTGTAAGTATACATTACTTTTGTTATTACAAATAGTAGTAGCAGTAGTAGCAGCAGTAGCAATAGTAGCAGTAATAGTTTTAATAGTACTAGTAATAGTAATAGTGGTAGTAGTGGTAGTAGCAGTAGTAGCTCTTGTTGTCAATTCAAAGTATTACTAGTGGTAGTAGTAGTAGTAGTAGTAGTAGTAGTAGTAGTAGTAGTAGTAGTAGTAGTAGTAGTAGTAGTAGTAGTAGTAGTGAAATACCTTTAATTTGATGCATAAAGTATAAATAAATGTTAAAAATTGGCGAAGTTATACGCCTGCAAAGTCGGGACATTTATGCTGGCCCACCCTGTACATACATCTGACCTTTTCTTCTCACTCACTGAGACATGACTGGTTACTACCGTATGCCTCTCTTTCATTGCGAAAACGATCAACGTTTAAGCCCTCCTACTTCATCCAGGCTTTGGACGGGCACTACTAGAGTATCCTACGGAGAGTGGCGGGGATATTCTCGGCTTAAAACCAGAAATCTTCGCCGCACTTCTTCCTGAGAACGGTCTCTTAAACTCGCGAGGCTGCATCTGTAAACTGCGGTCAAACGGTGGATCGAGTTCTTCCGTCTAGACTCAAGACGCGTTTTCTGCTTTTGGTCAATTATTATTTAGAAGGTAATTGACCGCATTAAGGAGGCTGAGAGGCGGCCGAGATGGAAGCAATACGGTCTATCATTTCCTGCTGCTGTCAATCTAACCTCTCTCTGTCTCTCTCTGTGTCTCTCTATGTCTCTCTATGTCTCTCTATGTCTCTGTCTGTCTGTCTGTCTGTCTGTCTGTCTGTCTCTCTCTCTCTCTCTCTCTCTCTCGTTCTCCCTCTCTCACTCTCTCTCTCTCTCTCTCTCTCTCTCTCTCTCTCTCTCTCTCTCTCTCTCTCTCTCTCTCTCTCTCTCTCTCTCTCTGTCTCTCTCTCTCCCTCTCTCCCTCACTCTCTCACTCTCTCTCTCCAATTGTGTATGTCTTTGCCTTACTATCTGTGTCCCTTTCCATCTGTATCTATTTCGATACGTCTGTGCATATGACTGATATGAGCACCGGTTTTGTCTTTTCATTCATCCGTGTGTCACGTCTGTTTGTCGGTCTATCTGTCTGTCTGTCTGTCTGTGTGTATGTGTTCATCTGTCTGTCTATCTCTGTCTGTCTGTCTGTCTGTCTCAGTTTTTGTCTATCTGTCTGTTTGTCTATTTTGTCAGTCTGTCTGTCTTCTGTCTATATGTCTGTCTGTCTCTGTTTACGTCTGTCTCTCTATGTGCCTGTGGCCTGTCTGTCTGTTGTTATGTGTGTCCTGAAGCGGTGTTCAGTTGGCTCTAAACGATCTATCGGCAAAGCGTTCATTATCTATAGGAAAGGCTCCAGTTTCCGACATTTCTCTTCCGCAGCAATTTGTCTAAAGTGGCGCAGAAACGCTGTCATTAGATGCTTCTGTGTAGTCGCGCGAAACCTTGGCGACCAAACGGTTGATCAAAACAGTAAAGAAGAGACGACTAGAATAAAAAACGTGGCAATCAAATAAGTAGGTAAATGAACGTCCCTGTATCTAGACAGGCGAATATCGCGCTTTGCCGAACGCTGGGATTTGTTTGGTCCCGCGTTCCCCAAGGCAATTTATTGGCGTCTATCTTTCTCTTGCGTCGTCGGACCGCCTTCATTAAAACAGTTTTCCTCAACGTGATATTCATTCGATCCTCGCCACTTGACCTTCGCCTGAGTCCCATCCCGCTGTCTGGAATTAAATTATACCCGGGCAATGTATCAGTGGGAGATTTTTTTATTCAAGGCATTGGGTGCGGTTCTGAAGACTCCATCCTTCAAGAGGCTACTTAGCACTTTTCCATTTTGTGAGTCGATCGGTCACTTATCGTCCTCGGTCACTTATCGTCCTCGGTCACTTATCGTCCTCGGTCCCTTTTTCGTCCTCGGTCACTTATCGTCCTCGGTCACTTATCGTATTCCCTTCTTCGTTCTCCCTTACCTGTCTCTAACCTTCGCAACGAATCGTCCTCGTGATTCATACATTGATGTTCTACACGTAAATCTCCCATTATTGATTCGTTCCTTCATTCGCTTTCACCGGCTCAACATCCTTTGGCATTTGTTTGTCAGTCTATCTGTCTGCCTGTCTGCCTGTTCATCTGTCTGTCTATCTATATGTTTGTCTGTCTGTCTGTCTGCCTTGTCTGTCTGTCTCATAATTCTGTCTATCTGTCTATTCGTCTATCATGTCAGTCTGTCTGTCTTCTGTATTATGCCACGTTGAATCCTACGATGTTGCAAAAATATTTTCAATACGTTGACGATAAAAAGATCAAAGCAGCTGCAGCTCTGACCCTCATTTAGTCCCCAGCTATTGAACTGTGTTGAAAAGCACTAATCGTCCGTCGCATATTTTCAGTTTATCTTCAGAGAAGTTAAGACGCAGCTTTGTAGACCTGCCACATGTCACTACATCATCGGCCGTGGACTTCCGCAAGGCAGCGCTGTGCTTTCTCGGTAGCTGGCCCTGCCACCTGGAACCACCAATTCTGCTTCCTGCTGCAATTCGCCTCGTGCCAAGGGATCAGTTCATCATGTTCTTCTCTAGACTTAAGACTGTCATATTAATTTTGGATGAGGCTGGGTCGGGATCACCTCTGAGTAGATAATCTTGAAGGAGCCAGTGGGTGGCGTAGCCAGGAGGTTTCGGGGGGTAAAAAACCCATTGGCTTAGAAAAAGTTTTTTTAAAGGTTATTTATCACTTAAGTAAGAAAAACAAAGCAATTGCTTGTAGTAACAATTGTTTTTCTTACTTTATTCCCTTTGTTGCTTTATTCCCTTTTATTTACTGTAGACACTGTTGCGTTGGTGTCAGGAATGGCATCCGACCAGGCCATAAAACCCTCAAACCCCGCCCCCATTGAAAATTCCTGGCTACCCCACTGGACAGAGCGCTACTGTACGTAAATGATAAATGAAGAAAATGTAGAAATTGTGCATGACAGCCGTGTAACAACGGCGGTGCTGAAGGTGACGTAGATTTTGTGCGACGTTTGAATAACAATGAATAATAATTTATTTATCCCTCGGAGGCTAACCTGGGGTGTTTTTTTCACCCCACTGCCAGTATTTGCCCTGAATTTTTTTACTGCTTTGAAATTTTGACATGCGCTTTTGTGTATCTGATCATAGATAATTGTTGCTTAATTCCACATTTTTATATTTTTTATATTGAATGCATGGTCACGTGACTGACGTCATATAAAGGCCATTGTTATTAATAATTTATTTGTGTTGAAGAGGTTTCGACGGTTATCTGCAGTCAATGCAGCTAAACTGATACCAGAATTTATATCAATATATTGAGCATGATGATAGTGATGATGATAATGAAGAGTTTGTTGATTGCAATGATGTCTCGGAGCTAAATAATGTTGAAATCGATGATGTCATAGACCTAGAATTTGTGTTGCAATTTTGTATGTGGAAATCATGCAACAAAGCGTTACTTGTGTATAGATGACCGTAGACTCGATGATTATGCTAATATTTCAGCTTAGTTAGGTTTCATAGTTTGTCAATTCCATGCTGAACTTGAATTAAGTGTCATTTATGATCAAACATGGTCTAATTTTATATCATAGGCCTCAAATGGTGTGGGGTGAAAAATATACCCCAGGTTATCCGATATGCAGGGTTTAAAGTGGGTGGGAACGCGTGGGAACGGCGTTCCCACTGCTCTCGAAATTCTTGGCTTGCGTTCCCACTGCTCATCATGACAGAACGCCAAAACACATGAATTTCAATGCAATTATTCATCAGCGTTCCCACTGCTCACGCGAACCACTTTAACCACTGCCGATATGTGATTTTTTTATAGGTTAGCCTCCGAGGGTTATTATTTCAATTATAGGACGTTTCAAATGTCTGGTATTTCAAGTCGAGACAAATTAATTCTCGACGGTTGAGACGTTTGTGAACTGCATTTAACCCAGACATTTGTCCACAGATTCCGAGATAGATACGTCATACAAGCGTTCCTAATATTATCTGATTGAATTTAGATTTTTCTCTCGTCCATCGCAATCTAGGCTATTTTTTAGCCTATATCAGTATTCAAGAGTAGGCTAAACTATGATGACGCATACGATTAGATTTATGTCCGATTGATGGAGACAAATCCGAGGCAAGAAGGCCGGCTTTCTTTTGTTGAACAGATTAATTTTAGCGGATTGTCATTTTCTCATTTGTCAATTATTTGTATAAGTCATTGTGATAATAGCATCAGTCATCATCTGAGACGATTTAGTCATCTTTGAAAATGAATCATTCGCTAACCTAACCGTGAAGTCATTCAGACAGCCACTGCGGAAGTGAGATTGTCATTCAGTCGGATCGTTAGTAAGTCAATCAGTCAGTCAGTCGGTCAGTCAGTCAGAGAGCTATGCGCAATGTAGTAAGCTGGGCGATAAGATATCCAGACAGACACTGAGAATATCAGACAATTAATTAGGCAGTCAGTCAGTCAGTCAGGCAGTCAGTCAGTCAATCAGTCAGTCAGTTAGTCAGTCAGTCAGTCAGTCAGGAAGTCAGTCAGTCAATCAGTCAGTCAGTCAGTCAGTCAGTCAGGCAGGCAGTCAGTCAGGCAGTCAGTCAGGCAGTCAGGCAGTCAGTCAGTTAGGCAGTCAGTCAGGCAATCAGTCAGTTAGTTAGTCAGTCAGTTCGGCAGCCAGGGGCACTCATTCAAGCAGACAGGCATCTAAACCAAGACGGATTGTTAAAAGAAAAATGCATGGCAATACTGTAACTCGATCGAGAGTCCGACCAACACAGATATCACCAGAAAAGAAGGAAAAAGTTTAGTTATTGATCACCAGATGTCACGCAGGCGACGGTGTCATCACACCAACACCGTGTCACCATGACCTGGTAGCTACTAACGGTTTCTGTTGGTGAGAACGGTGCAACTGTGAGCGATGAGCTGCCAATGGCTGACCAACTGCACCACCTTGGAAACGCCAGCATTAATTTCCTAGCTAACTAGGTTCGTCTGTTTTGGACACGATTGGTTGCCTTGCACTGGCTCGTTCGGTTAGTTTTTTCTCAGTGCCAGAGATTGATGCATGGGCGCCCGCACATAGAGGCAAGGGGGCACCTGCTTCTGGAAAATTGGCGCATATATGTCTTTAACTACTACTTTTGGGTTTTAACAAATTTCTTTGCATTAATACACTAATGACACGAATGATGCAGACAGTTAACGTCAGAATGTACGTTTAGAGTTCTCTATAGAAATAAGCATGCTCTTATAACTTTAAAAATTATACGCAAAATGAAACTGGGAAATTTGCATAAGAAACCTCTTTGAAAAATACCCGTATTCTTAATTTCCAGCTTTGCATTTATCAACCTCTTGCCATGAAATTTTTTTACCGTGACTATCTTATAAATTTTTGCCCCTACTAAAATTTCTGCGGGCCCCATGGATTGATGCTAAAATAAATGCACAAACTACAATGCAATGTTCATAAGGTCTTTCACCTCAAAGATCTCCATAAGTGCATTTGTATTTAGTTCATTTTTGTACAGTACTGTTGTATCGCATATCGTCCAATTATTATAATAGTCCTACATAATTATGAATCCTAATCAGTTGCGATTAATCTTGCGAATCACAATCGTAATCAGACTGTAATTTAGGCTTTCCACATCAGTCAGGAAATGCTCCAATGGAATATTTACCGTGTTTCTCTTGAACATTGGAGATCCAAGATTCCTGGTCAACCCAAGTCCAACGATCATTTTCACGTAACAATTCCTTTCCTTAATCAACTCTCAACTTTACTCGATCCGTATCGACAAGGGCTTCACCGATGGAATCGCGAACTCCAGATTCCCAACGCGACATCCTAAAGCCAAGCGCAGGGCACCAGCTTAATCACGAGCGCTGCGTTAGACTATATCGGAGAGAAATTTAGTTTCTTTGCCAGAAGGAACAGCAAGACCAGAGGGAGATAGAGGCGTTGGTGACTTGCCATCAAGATCACACTATCACGCCAATGTCACTACAGGCAGTTTGCAAAGTCTAGCATGTCGTGACGATCGGTAACACGGCGTAGAGTGCGTTTTTAAAAACAAGAAGCTGGTAACATTGCGCTGAAAACAATCTTCCTAAAATAGTCGCGTACATGTAGGAACATAATTTCATTGACAGTATCAGCACCATTTTCCCTATGAACAGATCAGATCTGCTTTTTCTGACCTGTTCTCTTGTCTCAGTCACTGCCCGGAATAAAATACCTCTACTTATAAGTCCACCAACACCGATCCCATCCTTCAAGCAACAACTTCAAACAGTTTCTGTGTCGTGAATCGATCGTTCCTTCTGATCGTCCGCTCTCCGTTCCCCTTATCTGTCTCCAACCTTAGCAACGGATAGTTCCAGCGATTCATGTATTTACGTCTCGCACGTAAATCGCGTATCATTCATTCGTTCGTTCATTCGTTCGCTTTCAGATGATCGACATCCTTTGGTATTTGGGTCACGTTGAATCCCACGATAATTATCGCAAAGACAAATTCCATACGTTTACGATAATAATATATAATTGTTGGGGGCAAAACAGCAGCTGTTCAAACTCCCAAATTCATCGACAACTATTCGCGAATCGACACTGTTGGAAAACGCCAATGGTCCATAACATAATATTTTAAGTTTATCATAATTACAGGGAATTTACGACAACTCTTTTAGACATGCCGGACGTACGGACGATGTGTTGCCTTCCTTGTGTATGAACTGATCTCCATGATATTGGTGACTTTTTTTCGATGCAACGTCATTGAAAACCAACGCTTTGAGACACCGTCTTGAGTTGCCGCCTTGTTTCACCGCTTTAAGAGCTTCGAGACACCGCCTTGGGTCGCCTTCTTGAGTCTCCTCCATGAGTCGCGGCTTTCAGTTACCTCTCTGAGTTAGCGCCTCGAGTCTCTCTCTTGAGTCACCGCCTCTAGTCATCTCATGGAGTCGTCGCATTGAGCCACCGCCTTGCCTATTCTCCTAAAGTCTCATCCTTGAGTCACCGTCCTCTAGTCATCTCCTGGAGTCGTCGCACTGAGCCACCGCCTTGCATATTCTCCTAAAGTCTCATCCTTGAGTCACCGTCCTGTGTCCCCTTGAGTCATCGCCGTGAATCACTGTCTTGAATCACCGCCTTTGGTCCTCATCTCGACTTTCCTTACTGAGTTCCCTTACTGAGTGTCCTTACGGAGTGTCCTTACTGAGTGTCCTTACTGAGTTTCCTTACTGAATGTCCTTACTGAGTTTCCTTACTGAGTGTCCTCACTGAGTTTCCTTACTGAGTGTCCTTACTGAGTTTCCTTACTGAATGTCCTTACTGAGTTTCCTTACAGAGTTTCCTTACTGAGTTTCCTTACTGAGTGTCCTCACTGAGTTTCCTCCATGAGTCGCCGCCTCCCCGCGATCACTTCCCTCACATCCTGCTGACGAGACGGAAGCTGCACGTGGTGCTGTCGTCCCTCAGCTTCCTCTGCTTCCCGTTGCATCTGTTCAGACGCAGAATATTCTTCAGCGTCTGCCAGAACTTCTCGCTGAACCAGCAGTAGACGATGAAGTTGACGGCCGACTTGAGCGTCAGCAGAAGAATGGTCACGTAACGCAGCAGGTGGATCCCCGGGGACGACGTATCGAATGAGTTGACGCTGTAGATGGCCGTGTACGTGAGATAGGGAGCCGTGCAAATGAAGAAGACGATGACGACGCTGATCAACATAACGGTGACCTGCTGCTCCTCCTTCTGGGCCATGATGCACCCGGTCGAACCGCGAGTGTTGCGCTGGAGGTACTTGGTCGAGCTACGAACCTGGACGATCAGCTGGACGTTGAGGAAAACGAGGAGGATGAATGGAACGACGGACACGAGAAGGGCGTCGACAAGGACCGGGTAGACGGTGGTGTAGAGGTGGTTATCGCAGAGGTCCGTGTCCTCGTGGTAGTAGATCGAGCTGTTGGTCGCCGGGTCGATGTACACGGCCACTCTCTTCTCCCAGAAGTTGGGAAGGCGACACGCAATGGCCAGGAGGAAAACGACGCCGATGATAGCGCGTGCCTTGCGTACGGTGCACAGCCAGACTGCAAGGAACGGTCGGCAGATGGCCACGTATCTCTCGATGGCCAGCACAACCGTCAGCCACACGGAGGACATGAGAAGGACCTGCATGGCGATGACGGCGTAGGTCGTGTACATCATGAAGACGGAGCGGGCGACGTCGCTGGCGAACGGCGCCTGGAGGTTGGTGAGCATGGAGGCGAGTAGGACGAGGTAGAAGAGATCGGCGAGGGAGAGGGCAGTCAGGTAGCAGTTCGTCGACGTTCGCATCGTCTTGCGGCTGAGCACGATGACGGTGAGGACGATGCCGACGATGCCGAAGGCGCAGATGATGGGCGTGGCCGTGCGGAAGAGCAGAGAGCCCACGTCCGATCCGAAAGGGGTGGCGATCCCTGTGCCATTGTTGTCATTGGGAAGGGAATGCGCTCCAGAGGACGATGGAAGCGACATGGAAGAGGAGTTGGAGTTGGTGCTGGAGGAGGAGGAGGAGGAGGAAGAGGAGGAGGAGGAGGAGGTGCCATTCATCATTTTCATGTAATCCGGTGATTTCGTTTCGTTGTTCGGTGGCATCGCTCTGGCTTAGTGGCAAATGAAAAGCGCCGATGTTTCTATGGCGCTACTGTATCCTCCCGGTCGTGTCTCGTAGACTAGAATCAGGACGACGGTGGGGTTATGCAGCGACGAGACAGACAGACAGACGGACGGAGGCAGACAGAGAGCTAAGCAGTGAGGGAGAGATAAACAAGAAGAGAAGGACTGAGGGATTGACCCGAGATGGCAGATATTGGGAGAGACAGATTGAGTCAGATATGGAAAATAACGAGCACAGCGATAGATAGGCAGATTTAGACAGATAGGCAACGGGAGAATTAGATAGTATGACAAAGAGATAATTTGGAAATAGGATAAAGGGAGAATTGGAGAATAGGAAAATGAGGTAATTAAAAATTTTAATAAAATGAGAATTGGTGAGTATGACAGAGAGATAACTAACAATATTATTATAAAGAGTGACTGTCAAATATAGAATTAGATGGATGGATTTCTGTGACTCTATCAATCCTAACGAAAGTCAAAGACATAAAAACACAACGACTGAAAGTCCAGCAGAACAGAAGTAAGCGTCGCAGAAAAATAGTGAACAGCATGCAGCGACTCAGCGATAGGAACACACAGAGAGAGACACAGAGAGAGAGAGACAGAGAGAGACGGTGTGACAAGCACAGGTCACCGAAGGAGTCTACAGGATCTCCCTACAACAACAAAATGAAAAGATATAATATCACAGGCATAATTTATTGCAAGAAAAATCTCGTAAAGCAATGTCGCGTTTAATTTGAGATCACATCAACCAGGTGACCGTATTTGTGCGACCGCTACATAAACAGATTCATTGCCTGATTTTATATCTGATTGATTGAGTGATTTAGTCGACGCAGACTTCGTAACTCGATCGAATATCTCCAGCGGAATAATAAGCGGGAAGGAACCGAAGTTTCGCGCAATTTGATAAATTGGGAAGGCAGGGAATGCACCAAAACACACAAAAACAACCATAAAAACTGATGTGATATATTATAGCAAAAATAATAATGGCAAAAAGAGATGCAACAACAACAATAACAGTAATAAAAGTAGTGTAGCAATAGTAATAGTTGCAGCAGTAGTAGAGTAGTAGAAGCCTAGTAGTAGCAGTAGTAGTTGCAAAAATAGTAGTAGGTGCAGTAGTAGTAGTAGTAGTAGTAGTAGTAGTAGTGGTAGTGGTAGTGGTAGTGGTAGTGGTAGTGGTAGTGGTAGTGGTAGTGGTAGTGGTAGTGGTAGTGGTAGTGGTAGTGGTAGTGGTAGTGGTAGTAGTAGTAGTAGTAGTAGTAGTAGTAGTAGTAGTAGTAGTAGTAGTAGTAGTAGTAGTAGTAGTGGTGGTAGTGATAGTAGTAGTAGTAGTAGTGGTGGTAGTGATAGTAGTAGTAGTAGTCGAAATAGCTGCTATAGTAATTGAACAATGTAGCAATAGTTGTATTCCAAGTGTGTCAGAAGCCGGTGTAGAAGTAATAATTATAGTAGGCCAATAGAGTAGAAAACAAAGTGCAGGAAAGTGAAGAAGATTCTGGAAACTTTCTAAGTATATAATATTACTGAGGTACCTGGAAAAAGCGAATGAATTTATGGATGGCAAAGCAATAAACCGGATGTAGCAAGACAACGAGAAACAAGAGCGAAGGATCGAATAATGCAACAATATAATTATCTCCATTTCAAAAGCAGGACAAGAAACAGTAATAGCATTCATAAGCAAAAAATGCAAATTTTAGATTGAAAATGAAATTCGACCACATGTATAAGAAAACTAAACAGTCATTGTATATACATAATATACACTATGTGTTTATTGTAAAAAAACTATGTTGCTAAAATATGCTGCCTATAATATAATTATTAGGTGTAAGTATACATTACTTTTGTTATTACAAATAGTAGTAGTAGCAGCAGTAGCAATAGCAGTAGTAATAGTTTTATTAGTACTAGTAATAGTAATAGTGGTAGTAGTGGTAGTAGCAGTAGTAGCTCTTGTTGTCAATTCCAAGTATTAATAGTGGTAGTAGTAGTAGTAGTAGTAGTAGTAGTAGTAGTAGTAGTAGTAGTAGTAGTAGTAGTAGTAGTAGTAGTAGTAGTAGTAGTAGTAGTAGTAGTAGTAGTAGTGTAGCGATCGCTACAAGTTCGGTCGCTAATATTATTATTTTTATTTAATGTTTGATCGATTGTGGGGTTTCAGGGATCTGATATATTTGTTTTATTTCGGTGCTTCGCGTGACCTAGATTTTAATGTTGATTTGCGCTTGACAGGGGTCACAGCGACCGCAGTCGCTGCTGTTTCATTTGACTCGTGTAATTTCGCACGCTTAGTCGACCGTAGTTCGCCGACTTGAAAGGCATCGCCGCCTGCTGCCGACGATTAGGCAATTCATTCTCACGTTCGTCTGAGGTGGTCCGAAGGAAAGAGGGAGCGAGCAATACAGCCAGACAGACAAGCACAGACAGGGAGACGGATTGAGAAGGAAACACTGTAGGCGTGTGGGCCTGTGTATGTGTGTTTTCGCAAGGTTAAACTGGTGCATCTGTGGTCTACGTGATCAACGGCAGATGTCGCTTTTCAGAAGGAGAGATAGACAGAGAAAGACAGCCACTGCTGGGCAGACAAGAGAGAATACACAGAAGGCCGCACGTGGCAGCTGATTCTTGCCGCCTTGAGACAGCTGTACAGCTGCTGGATCTACGCGCGCAGATCTATAGCTGCGCAGGCGCAGTAGAGGGGACGCTCTGCGATTCAGGCCGTTATAAAAGCGAGAGCGCGCAGTTGAGAAGCAGACGTGGCCAGAATTTCAAGAGAAGTGGATGTATACAGACGCGGACAGAATTTCAAGGCGAGTGGATGGTAGTTTTCGTGTTCGAGTCGACCGTTTTAGTGAAGTGAGGCCAGGATAAAGCGCCGCTTGCACTAGTCATTTGCGTCGTTGCGAATACACGAATTCTGCTGGCGATTCTTTTAAGACATGGAGTCTTTATCGTTTCTGTTCGGAGCGGAAATATAATCGTCGTTGTTGGAGTTCTGTTCGGCGCATTTATCGCATCGGTTGTTCTCCCGGATTTAACGACAAGGCCTTTCTACGCCCTGTCACACGGAGTGATATATCGTGGGCATCTAATCGTCTACACTCTGCTCTCGTTCCTCGAAATTGTGTTGCGAAGCGTTTGTTGGTAAAGTGTGGCCTAAGGGCGTCTTTCTCAAACGGCTTGGATAAATAGCCGAATATTAACCTACGCAACGTGGAAATCGTTCATTGCGTGGAATCACCGTCGGATTTAGCTGGTTTCTCTTCTGCGTTTTCAACATCGACGTCTTTCTTGTGTCTTCGTCGCATCTCCTGGAATCCGACACATCGTCGCCGCTCTTCCCACACTGTCGGCTTTGTCCCTTGTCTTCGGAAATAAGGTACGCTTTATAAGGGAAATAAAAGCGATCGGTTATTTAGATATTTTGGACTGAATTGAAATTGGCCGTGGGACTTGAGTGTAAATCGGGGTTTAATTTAGGCCTACTCCGGTTGAAATGTGTTTGCGTTGAAATGTGTTTGCGTTGAAATGTGTTTGCGTTGAAATGTGTTTGCATTGAAATGTGTTTGCATTGAAATGTGTTTGCATTGAAATGTGTTTGCATTGAATGGTGTTGGCATTGAATTGTCTGCATTTGATTTTCATTGAATGCCTTTGCAAATAATAAGAAATATTAATTAAACTTGCTGACTTTAATCATTGATTGCATTGAATGCAACTGACGTTGGTTGAATACTTGATTGATTAATAAGAAACCTGCATTACATCTACTGGCTATCTTCTTTGTGAGCTATAAAGATAGGAGTAATTTATATAGCGCTATGAAGGATTCTAGGGCTGCGACCCCTGCTCAACCTTCGAGGCCGCCTTCCTCGATGGAAATTGTCTTAGAGGCAATCCAGACTAATGCTAAGTCTACTCATGAGGCGATGTCCTTTATGCAGTCGTCAATCGAGGCTAATGCTCAGAATACCCACGAAACCATGACTTCTATGCAGTCGACTATGCAATTGCACGCTAGAGATACGCAAGAGGCGATTGCCTCGGTAGAATTAAATGTCTTGGCGGTGCAATCAAATGTCAGAGAGGAAATCTCTGCTGTGCAGTTAAATGTTAGGGAATCGCTGACAGAGGTTGTGTCACGCTTAGAGAGACTAGAAGCATCGCCGGTACCAAGATCTGCTGTGGATTTGAACCTTGGATTGAAATCCACCGCCTTTACCACTGCGGACGTGCCATACCACTCGACCATCGGCCTGGCAGAAAGTTTTGGGGCTAGGCCTAAAGACTTCGCACCTCCCAGTATACTGCGAAGAAGTGAGCGGTTGTCCAGCAAGGCTCCAATTTCATATAGGGAGCTAGGCAGCCGAGATAATTGGCCTCCTTTCCATCGCTGGGATTCGAACCCGGAAGTCACCTCATCCTGTCCTCCCTCTATCTCTAAGAACTATGGTCCACAGCAGCACGCGGTCCCTACGTTCGATGATCCGGAAGTGGCGACTCCGGGGATGGCGGTAGGGGCGGGCGTTACAGTAGTAGTAGTAGTAGTAGTAGTAGTAGTAGTAGTAGTAGTAGTAGTAGTGGTAGCGGTAGCGGTAGCGGTAGCGGTAGCGGTAGCGGTAGCGGTAGCGGTAGCGGTAGTAGTAGTAGTAGTAGTAGTAGTAGTAGTAGTAGTAGTAGTAGTAGTAGTAGTAGTAGTAGTAGCAGCAGCAATAGCAGTAGCCTACCGATAGCAATAGAAAATAGTTGTAGTCGTTGCAGAAGCTGCTTTTGTTGTAGTAGCCATAGCAAATGCAATGCTGGTTGTATCTCTGCTTTGACTATCACGTCTTGAGTAACAGGAACTTTGCTTTTAGCGGTCCTACATGTAATGTAGCCTACGTCCTAATAGAATAACCTTCCGATCAAGACTTCAGCCAAGCTATTATAGTCGATATCTTCTTTCTCTGTTTACAAGCACTTGTAATCTATACCCTTTAAGCAAGAGTTTCCTTGTTGGGTCTGGAGCGGTTCTTGCTAGCTTTTCCCATGTAGTAACGCTTTACATGTTATTCTCAGTCATGTTACGTTGTGTAACGCACGTTAGTATTTCCTCGCCTACGTTATTGTAACCCGCTTCTCACTGACAATACAGAGCCAAACTTTATTAAGCCTGTGAGAATTCAGGATTCCTTTGGTAGAACCATAAACAAGATATCAAGATATATGGGCATGTAACCCTGCTCTTAAACCTCTGCGCTGGCTTCCTGTTCGACAAAGGGTCCGGCTGACCCGTAGCGGAAATCCAGTTGTTGTTGGATTAAGACGAGGCTTATTAGTCGACTTCGAAGACTGGACTGACTGTGGTCTGTGGTCAAGAGATTGTGTATACACGGATTAATGATAAGGCAAAATTTCAACGGAAATGTCGATTTGATTGACGTCAGAGCCCGAGTGATGTCGCCCCAATTGCACTCTGTACGTGAGAATCATTCAATTGAAGAGTAGACTCGACGTCGGTCAAGATGGCCCCTCTTCCGGGAAAGTACGAATTTAATGCCTAACATCCCGACCATAAAGTCGCTTCGCATAAGGAACAATGCAGAAGAAATGCTCTCCTACTTCTCCGTCTGTGTGTCTCTGTCTCTGTCTGCATCTCTGTATGTCTGTCCGCTTGTATGTATGGTACATACATGCAGTATGTATGCACGTCTGTCTGTGTCTGTATCTGTGTCTCTGTTTCTGTCTCTGTCTGTCTGTGTCTGCCTGTCTCTCTCTCTCTTTCTCTCTCTTTCTCTCTCTGTCTCTCTTTCTGTCTATCTGCCTATCTGTATATATATATATATATATATATATATATATATATATATATATATATATATATATATATATATATATATATATATATATATATATACAGATAGGCAGATAGGCATAATTGGCGCAAATGTATAATTGTATATATATATATATATATATATGTATATATACAATTATACATTTGCGCCAATTATGTACACACACAATGTTATAGATAAGGAAATACACACACTCACAAACAAACCCATCGGCACACATACAAACACATAGATCTATACAGATGGGCATAGACACACACATAAAAATGAAACTCCGATCCTCTTCAATCAACCTTTCTTCTCCTGTTTTCTTTTTTTTCAACATTGACTTCCAATACAATTAACAGCGTTCTTGTCGTCGTCATCGTCGTCCCCGTCATTGTCTTTTCCGGGTGGGAGAGCGTTGTTTTGTCTGCACATGTGAACCAATAGTGTGGCTAATGAACTCTGGTTTCATTTAGCAAATGCAATTTACGGCCACAACACCTGGCCGCATTTAAAAACAACCAATGGTTCTTGTTTTCATAAACGCAGAATATAATATCGTCGTCATAGTCATTATCATCATCATAACCATTGTCGTTGTTGTCGTCATCGGTGACAAAGTCGTCGTCAACATCGTCATCATCATCATCATCATCATCATCATCATCATCATCATCATCATCATCATCATCATCATCATCATCATCATCATCATCATCATCATCATCATCATCATCATCATCATCATCATCATCATCATCATCATAATCATCATAATCATCATCTTCTTCTTCGTCTTCTTCTTCTTTATGTTTACAGTTCGAATTCTTATTCCAGATTCTTGTTCTAATTCTTTATGTAATTCTTATTCTCCCCAATTTCTTCTTTCTCCTCCTACTCTTCCTCCCCTCCCTCTTATCTTCCGTCTCCTTTAATTCCTTCTCCTCCTTCTCCTCCTTTTCCTCCTCCTCCTTCTCCTCCTCCTTCTACTCCTTCTCCTCATTCTTCTCCTAACTCTCCTCCTTCTCCTCCTCCATCTCCTCCTCCATCTCCTCCTCCTTCTACTCCTTCTACTCCTTCTCCTCTTCCTCCTTATTTTTCCCCTTCTTCTCCTCCTTCTCCTCCTTTTCCTCCTCCTTCTTCTCATCCACCTTCTCCGACTTCTCCTTCCCCCATCATCATTATCATCCCTCGTTCAATTCCTCTCGACCATCAACTCAGTCGACATAATCTTCACGAAAATCATCTTATACTCATTAAAACAAGGTCGCTTCTCCTTTCCGATCTATTTCTTATAATTGCCATTCACCCCACTTTGCTCCCCATTCGAAATCAAAATTCAATTCCTCCACCACTGCCACCACCATTTGGAATTTTAGAAACCGACTTGTGTTAAAGATTACGGTCTCGAATAGGAATAGGAATAGGTCTACTGTTACCTGTGTAAATCTTGCTCACAGTATCTTCGAGCAATATTGCAGCTAATACGCTGCATTAATAGGCCCACCATGTCCCATCTATAATAATTGTCCATCTATTTTCTTTCACCCTTTTTACCAGCCATTTGTTACGACTCGCGGCGCTTAATCATTGCTCCTAAATCAATGCGCAAATGACGTCAGATGTGACTTATTTTAGGTAACAACGGCACCGCTACACTAGAGAAGAAAGAGTGTTTTCCGTGTCGTTAATTATATTTCTCCCTCCTCCGACAACGAGTTTACGTGAAACTCGCAGTCAACAATGTCGTGTTCTCGTGTTCCGAAAGCATTAGTCCCATATCCCATCTATCACCAACACCCATTCAAGAACGCGCTGTCATCCATAATAAAATACCCAGCTAAATCGTCACTTTTACGCCCATGTCGGCGACTTTTGCTCTCCGGTCCAGCGCCCGCAGTATGAGTCGCGTGGTAAGGTGTTGCGGCCGAACGAGGGATTAAGTCCCAACAGGTGATCATAACTGTTTACGAGACAAATTTCTACGCGGAAAGACGAAGTTCGTGTAGGCTATGAATCGACCGTAAAATAACAGACTTTTTCTATCAGGGATTTTTTATGATGGGTTTTGACTGAGGATTTCTCTGTCAATGTTCTCCATATAATTTTTTATTAGCGATTATTTATTAGGGGTTTTACTGAGATTTCTTAGTCAAGGTTCTCTATCGACTCTATGTATTTTTAGGGATTGTTTATTACGGGTTTACCGAGAGTTATTTGTAAAGGATTTTATGTAGGTTTAGTTTTATTAGGGATTATTTATGGAGGCTTTTATTATTAAAAAATTTTCAAGGGTTTCTGTGTGGTGACCTTGAGCAAGCAGTTCGTATAGAGCAAGTAGTGTTCACTCACAGTTGCTCAAGAGCTATCGATTGTTCTTTTATCATTGTTAAATGAGTAATCGTAATGTGTGTAATAATAGTAATAGTAATAGTAATAGTAGTAGTAGTAGTAGTAATAGCAGTAGTAGTAGTAATAATAATAATAATCATAATAATATTACTACTACTAATAATAATAATAACAACAACAGCAACAACAACAGCAACAATAACAACAACAACGACGAGGACGACGACGACGACGACGAGGATGATGATGATGATGATGATGATGATGATGATGATGATGATGATGATGATGATGATGATGATGATGATGATGATGATGATGATGATGATGATGATGATGATGATGATGATGATGATGATGATGATGATGATGATGATGATGATGATGATGATGATAATGATAATAATAATAATAATAATAATAATAATAATAATAATAATAATAATAACCTATAAGGTGGGTAAAACTAACTTTAATGATACAGAACTTCCAACATGTAGGCTATATAATAAAATTCACAACAACACTTTATCATAATTATCGTGTCCTTTTTGCCATCCCTTGCCTATCGATTTTTTTAACTGCCGAATTCCTTTTGACTGAAACGTCTGACTTCCGTCACTCATTAACTTCTGTGGACGCTGAAGAAATCTCGAGATTGCGATTGCGACCAAAAGTACAAATTGCAACCAAAACAGATTCTTTAGGCGGAAGACATAAAACGACAGGAAAAAGATAATGATATCCGTATTTATAAATAATGCTGAAGTCCCGGAAAGGATCCTTGTCACCTCGTAATAAAAAATAGCCTACTTGATGACACTGTCAGTGGCGGCGCTAGGGGGCTGGGGGCTAAGCTCCCCCTGCAAGAGGCTCAGCCCCCCTAAAAAAAGAGCCATCAGAATTTTTTACATTGAAATATCTACGATTTTCGGCTGACGACTAAAAAAAAGGTCGTCAGAATTTTTGGCGGCGAAAATGGAAAATTTTCATGAGATTTCGGTCGATGACTAAAAAAAAAGGTCGTCAGAAATTTTGACGGATGAAAATGTGAAATTTTCGCCGCGGGGATTCAGCCCCCCCCCAAACTGAAATCCTGGCGCCGCCACTGGACACTGTAGGTTTTTTTTCATTTCGACAGATATTTTTCTGCACTTGGCTTGCTTCGGTCGAAACCTTACAGAATCAAATGCGTCTGTCTATATTTACATCAAAAGTGATCCATATCGCACGGCTTCGGTGTTTTTCACCGGCTCCGTGACCATAAAAATCCACGTGTCTGTTTGGCGATCGTTGGCAACCTCCATCCCTCCATCTCTCACTAATCTACGCTGCTGGGCTTCTAATACGACGGCTGATAATTTAATTTTAGTCTGAATTATTTTGTCAACAGCATTTCGGTTTCTTGGCCTACTTTCTGGAACCATCTCGATGTATCTACTTCCACTTCAGCTGCTACTACTTCTCTGCTGAATCCAGTGCCGGTGTGGCATGAAATTATGTCCGGCATGAAATACTGTCAGACTCCGCCCACTTCCGTTGTCAGGACAGTATTTCATACGGTACGTATGAAATCTTGTCCGGCATGAAATCATGTCCGGGTCCGGCCACTTTCGTTGTGGAAACAGTATTTACTATTACAAACGTGAGATATTGTCCGCGTTGGAGTTTCGTCTCAACGTAATATCAATAAGATATGCGAAATAAGGTTTGTTGAAGCAGATGAGAAAACAATGGTGTGAACAGTGGAATCATGGTTTTAAAGCACACAGCTTGTAGTCGGGGTCCCGATGGCGCTTGTTCTATTTTTAGAAGGAAATTCCCATCGTCGAACGGGGCGAACGGGCGATATGTTGAGACGTATGTAAACAAATAAGTCTTGGAGTTGCACGAACCTACGAAATTTAGGCTTTCATTTATTCATATCTATATTTTCTTGTCTACTCCAGCATCGAGACAAAGCAAAAAGGGCTTTTGGCCAACACAAATACCTCAGCGGAGTTAGCTGCGTTAGATTTTGGTCTGTTTATTTTCCCGTTACATAGCGGTCATTATTGGAAGATGCTTAGTTTTTACAAAGCACAATTTGACCTGTTGGCGCTGCATCCTGATTCAAGCTCCACCCTACCTGTGCGGGTTTTTTTTACTCCAGTCTCCGTTTCTGAAAATAAAGAAAGTAAACAGTCCAACGCCCAGAAACCCTGCGGCATATTCGTATTCATATTCGTATCCCGTTTCTCTGGGCCGTCGTTCGCTGCGGTCAGCTGCCCGCGGTGATTACCTTGTCCCTTTTGTCGTACCGCTACTATGCAGCGAAGAACATTTTCCGTGGTGGGTCCAGCTATCTGGAATGGCCTACCTGCGGCTCTCCGTTCGCTTCCCCGTGACCCTAGTGGTTCTTTCTACCGTCTTCTCAAGACCTTTCTCTTTGACCAGACCTGGATTACGAGCGCCTCTGAGTAGCGATCTTGAAGGGGCGGTATATGAATTTATATGATTGATTGATTGAATAATAATAATGAGATAATAATACCCAATGCAATGCAAGACATGTATAATGTAGCGGAATCCAAATATGCGTACGTAGTTCACTTGCAGTTCTCCTTATCGCTGTTGACAAATATTGATGCTGTTAGTAAATGCTTTTGTACTATAGATAATAGACTCGATTTTATCTGACTGTAATAGACCATTCATTTTATAAATTCATCTAAAAGGAAAAATATTCCGAAAGCGCAGCAAATTGCTTCTGTTTGCTATCATAATTTAAGTACTTAAAACATAATTTTTCGGTAGTATCGGAAATCACAGGCCTGCATAATTACACTTCGTATCTTTGTCATTGATCTATATTTTTATACTATTATATGTACCTAATTATAGAGTTCGATGCCTCAGTACGTCGTATAATTATCTTGAATATTTTGTGTCTTTCCCGGACAAGATTTCATGATGCTTTAGCTTGACAGTTGCTATCTGATGTCATCGGTCACATGAACCAATGACAGCGCTTTCCGGACACAATTTCATGCCGGACAACATTTCATGCCACACCGGCGCCAGGATTTCAGTTTTGGAGGGGCTGAAGCCCGCGGCCAAATTTTCCATTTTCGCCGCCAAAATTTCTGACGACCTTTTTTTTTTTTTTTAGTCATCGACCAAAATCTCATGAAAATTTTCTGTGTTCGCCGCCAAAAATTCTGACGACCTTTTTTTTTTTTTTTTTTAGTCGTCGACCAAAATCGTGGAAATTTTAATGTGAAATACTTCAGATGGTCATTTTTTTAGGGGGCTGAGCCTCTTGTAGGGGGGGCTTAGCCCCCCAGCCCCCCCTAGCGCCGCCACTGGCTGAATCGCTAGCGTCATTAACGAATGGCTTTAGTGCAATCGTAACAGTATAGTAACTGTTGTAATCGTGAATAATAGTTTATCCATCAGTTGGATATTTCGTTGACCTGACTATGATTTGGTTTTGATGCGCCATTACCGTAGATGTAATAATTATACATTACACTTATAACACGACTCAACATATTTTGTCTCCCAGAATCCAATGCAGATCAACGACAGATAATAAATCACATTACCAATATTATGATAATTCAGAATACATCGAAAACGATCGATCTAAAAAGTTCCTAGACCATAGGCACAGGGCCTACTGTGCTTATTGGAAAAGAAAGCCATGACTACTAATACAATTATTACTATAAATTGCTATAATTATTACAAGTGTTTTGAAAGATTACGTTCTAATCTCCTACGTAGGCTGCTTAAGTATTTAATAGCTCACTCACTCGCTCACTCACTCACCCACCCACTAGCCTCGTCTTTAATTGCCCATTCTTTCACTCACTAAAACTAATAGTTATACTCTGTAGCGCATCCATATACAAACGTTCCAAGGTAGGCCTATACCTTTTTAATTATTAACCAAGTCAACCAAGTATCTCAGTAACGAACATAGAGAAAAGTGAGCACTGTATTATGCCAAACAAATTGTCACAAGTCCTCGTCAAATCTGGATCCATCCATCCATAGATAATAGATAGATCGGCCTTTTCGTTCTCTAACTTGACTCGCTTGGTTATCCTGCTTTCATGCTGTCTTAGTTAAATTCATCGTCGACCTAAATCCTCCGAAATCCTGCGTCATTTCTCTTGACTTTCTGAATGTATACCGATGATCTTTACGAATCTCTTCCTTCAATCCCAGTCTCTGTCGTCAACCGCATCTTGTCTTCGCTGATCCATTTGTCTTAGCTGCGACTCACATCTCAATGTCATCAGGGCATTTGTGTGGACTTGACAGTTCATCCGGGCAAACCCCTTGATGTTTCTCCCTTTTCCATGGATCATCCTGAATGGATCATTGCATGGATACATGGATCATTTTCTCATCGGTTTGACCTCCACGGATTTTAACCTGGCACCGGATTATGGCGGATTTTATTTAGCACTGCACCAGTATCTGAACAGCTGATCTCTTTGACGTGGCTCACTGGCTCTTAAGATCGCTGCCAGAGAAGTTATCGAAGATTTACATTACGTTACGCTTTACATCCGACAATAATTGTTGCACACTAATTCGTTCATTTAGCTGCATCTGCTTCTTTCTCCGGTCCCATGCTTTCTTTTTATTCACCCTCGTTTCTCCCTCTCTTCATTTCCTAACTCTTTTCGACCATCTCTCCTCTTTCCTCTTCTCGTGGTCAACCAATTCCGTTTTCATTCGCGATCATCATTGGCTTCCTCTTCACTTATCAAACACGATCTTTTTTTCTTGATAATCGAAATTATCTTCTTCCTTCTCCTCCTTCGCGTTTTTTTTTCAATTCCATTGCTTTGCTCGTCTTCCTCTTGCCATTCCGTCATCCCTTCTTCTTCAGCAGTTAATATGAATGGTCAGCAGTTGATGTGGATGGCCAATGTGTCGGACTCGGTCAGACAAATGATAGGACCTAATGCAACTCGTAAAGAACAGACTCGTCCGATTATAAATGCATTTGAATTGTCTTATTTCTAATTTCTGTTCATTTCCACTCAAATGGGAACTTTCGTTGCAGCCGTTCAATTCAGTGGTGATATAAACACGTGATCATTTGCCACAACGCAAAAAGTTACTTATAAAAATGTTCATACTAATTTTTTAAATCTTATTATTTGGCAGATTTTACTGCTCCGATGCCGAACCAAAAGTTCTTTCAACAAAACTGAAGGCCTTACCAAGAATATAAGGGGAGATATACGGTATACCTAATGGAAGTTAAACACAGAACTCAGTTCCTAGAAGCGAAAAAGTCTGCTTTAGCGCTAAAGTGTTGAGACTCCAACAATCGAAAACCCTCTAAAACTGTTGCGCAGAACAGAATGAGTGGAAGAAGAATCACGACAACGTCACGTTTGATAGCTATATAATATAACGTAGATTTCCTGTGTTTGAAAGGTGTCCGAAATAGCACAACGAAATGCTCCGCATTTTTAGCGATATCTTGTGGTTTGGTTTTCTTGTTCCCTTGATGTCGATATCATCGCATTTCGGAACTTTTCAAGTATAAATCGAAAACTTATAAAAAAAAATTATAAAAACTTATTTATACTTTTCAAGTATAAATAACAATTTATTTATTGTCGTCATCCTTGAACTCCCCCGTCCAATTATACATCGCTGACTATTCTCGAGTGTGATGACAATGACGATGATGATGATTACGATGACGATGATGATGACAATGACGCAGATGACAATAAATAAGTGTTGGGAGAATGACATCGGTTCAGTGGTTGCAAGAGCAGGACCAGAATCGAAGCCACAGGCAGCGATGAGGATGAGGATGGGAGAATGGATGGAAAGAAACCACCAGAAAGACCAAGAAACAAGATGATGATGATGGACTGGTTGATGGACAGAGAAAAGAGACGACGATATAAAGAAATGCAGGAAAAAGCAGAGAATAGACAAGAATGGTGTGATGGTGTCGTTGGAATCTTGGACGATCTGCCTAAGGTCAGTACACTAAATAAGAAAAAGAATCATTGAACTGTGGCACGTTGACAATTATAGCACGTCCATTAGTTATGTGACATTATAATATTGCGTTCAATTCTCATAATGACACTGCTATAAGTCGCTCCGTGGTTGGGGTCTTTCAGATTAGCGGCACTCTGTGATGACCAGGATCATTGGCCGTTTATCTAGGCATCTCCGGGGGAGGGGAGGATAGTTCTACCATGGAATAATGCTCCCGCCTCTCAAAAAATCCAATCTGAAATTATGACAGGTGCCATTTAACATGTACATATAAAAGGCAAGAATGAATTAACGATCACAATTAGCAATGAACTTGCAAATAGCGATATCGTTCTGTTTTATTACAATACGACAAAAAAGTCATCACAAAATCAGAGACACGACAACTGAAAATCTCGTCCCTCTCTGATCGTCGCAATGCGCATGCTCCAAACGGCCATCCCCCAACCCGTATATCCCCGTTGCAAACCAGGGGAATAGATAAAACATTAATAATTGGCTTCTTCCTCCCTCATAATTGAGGCTTGAATGTGACACTGACGAAGTGCTAGCAGTGGCGAAGTTAATGGACCTCACAGTAAGATGAATATCGGACCAATCTCTGAAATAAATTCGAACGATTTGTATGGAAAGTTTTATATAAATAGAAGTGAGAGACACATTTAATGGTGTTTAAAGCAAATGTATGTATGCATGTGTTTGTTTGAATGTATGCAAATATGTAAGTATGTATTTATGTATATATATGTATATGTGTATGTGTATGTCTTTCTGTCTGTCTGTCTGTCTGTCTGTCTGTCTGTATGTATGTATGTATGTATGTATGTATGTATGTATGTATGTATGTATGTATGTATTTATGTATGTATGTATGTATGTATGTATGTATGTATGTATGTATGTATGTATGTATGTACATTGTATGTATGTATGTATGTATGTATGTATGTATGTATGTATGTATGTATGTATGTATGTATGTATGTATGTATGTATGTATGTATGTATGTATGCATGCATGTTTGTTTGTATGTTTTTTGGTATATGCACTTGGTATAGTGCCCATTCAACCTTTCTACTCAGAGGCGCTCCCGACTGCAGGGCGGACACTGCATCGGAGTTTCACGCCGTAGCGCTGAACAATTGCGAGTGCAGGACTTGTTCAGGGTCCATGCGCGGCGACTGGAGGTGGATTCGTCTCTAAGGCACCGAACTCAGGTCCCTACACCCCCGCGTGTAAAAACATCTGAACAAAATTAATGTGCATTAATTTCCAATATAACGCATCAAAAATTAGTGAGGCGCCGTGGTGTAGTGGTGGGTTCGGTTGCCTTGGAAACGTATTGTTCCATGTTCGAATCCAACTCTAGTCGCCGCGTACGTATCATGAGCAAGTCCTTTATCCGCAGTTGCTCATGCGCTTCGACGCGTGATGCAGTGTCCGCGCAGTTGTCAGGAGCGCTTCTGAGTAGTGAGCTTGAAGGGACGCCATAGCAGATGCGATAAATAGATAAATAAAAGAACAATGCTACCAGAAAGTGTAGAGTAAAAGCAGCTTCAGTAAAGCGACATTTCGTGATAATAAACATCGTTGACATCCTCTGTTTATTTTGGCTTTGGACTCGCATTGTGAAAGAGCGAACAGCGGTGGAGTGCAAACAAATGAGATGCTTGGTTGCTTCATCTAATTGTTTCTTATCAACGATTGTTATCATCGTCAAAATCCTTCGTTCGAGTTGCGACTGACGATGCCAAAGTTGGAGATGAATAGCGACGTATTTATAATAATATACCTCATAGGTTTAATATAGAAGGATAGGCATGTGGGTATAGACACAAAAAAGACGGGTGAGGGCTTTGATAATAGCCTACCGACAGTCAGGGGTTATTTTAAGGAATTTTCTCAACTGCACATAAAGTTGAATTTTCTCAACTGCACATAATGACGTAATTTGACACTGTACATTAGAAAGTCCTTGACCAAAGATTTGTCCCCCAAAGCTGAAGCAGCTTTTGGTGAGCGCTCGTTAATAAGCTGGTGCTTTGCGCTTGGCCTTCGACTGGAGCTTTAGATGTTTGAATATTAAGATTTCCGACTTTATAAAAATTCATTTTAAAGATCAAAATCAATTGTTATGACAATGTTTGACTCAAAGTTCATCATGGCAAAATCTCCAAATGAATTAACGAATGAAATCAGCTAGGCGTTCTTAGACGTTTAGACTTTTAAATATCCTTAATCGACTAGAGATCCCTTAAAGATACTCTGCTGTTGCTGGAATTGGAAATAGCTCAGAAAGATTGTTAAGTGTAATAAAGTTAAATGGTCCTATGTTCCTGGACACTTCCAAAGTTTTGCTAGTATAGGCCTATGTAGGGGTAGGTCTAAATGTTGCTTTTCTGCTCTGAAACCCCGGTCATTAAGATCAACATGATATTGTTTTGCTAAAGCTAAAGCTAGCAGATAAGATGAGATAATTATTTACCCAAGAAATAAAATCTTTGAGCTAATTTCAATTTTTTTTATAAAATATAACCCACTAACTGCAAAATATGATGTAAGACCGATAAATATCATTAGCAAACCTCCAAAATGGTCATTATTGATCGATAGGCCTATACTGACACCCACATCAACACGAATATGTACATGTACTGTTTAGGCCAATAGCAGTTTTAACCAGGAGCCGCGTCGCCGATCTACATACAAAATGTAAATGATATTTTACCACACCATGACTTGGCTTAGGGTACGACTGCTGGAAAATGTATATGCTACATGCTCTTGTGTCATTCATGCATGAGAACCAGAATGTGTGTGCGAACATAGCCGCAGACTTGGTCCTGGATTTGTGGAAACGAACGAGCGATCGAAGGGCAATAATTTCCAATGCACGCGTGCACCTAACTGGGTAGGGGTTTTGGAAGGTGATGTACCAATCCCATTTTCGAATTTTGTTTAATTTCCACACTGCACTGGTGGTATTCTAAGTTGTAATTTACCGAGGTTGCTCATCATTTCAGTGCTGATAGTCATGGTTTAGGACTTTAATAAGTGTCCCGTCCCATTGTTTAAGTATTTTTTACAACATTATAATGGCAACTTTTAGACTGTGATCTTTAAAAAAATTGCTCACAAATTTCACGCCAAAAGGCATGGTTTGAGACTTCAATAAATACCCTCCCGATTGTTTACATTTCTGAATTTCCACACTGTAACTGTCATCTGAACCAAATCGCTCTTTTTAAATGCTTACATGTACAGCTATGGTTTTTAAAGTTTAGATAGTTTCCTCCTTATTGTTTAATTTTTTCATTTGCACGCTGTTAACTGGCATTTAAAGCTGTCATTTGAAAAAAGTACTCATAATTTTCTTTTTTCGTCCAATGTTTGAAAAAACCGTCATTTGCCCACTGTTGTAATAGCATTTTAGTTAGATACTTAGACTATTTTGCTTTATGCGTCTGATTGTCTACTAGGGTGGAGTGAAAAACACGAATATTAGAAATCGAAAATCCGTTAGCAATAAAAAGTTGTCTTATGGTATGGGGTCAAGAAATATCAAAACAGTTTTGAAAAATATCAATGTCTTCCTTTGCCCCCAGAGGGCCAAAGTTTCGAAAAATTGGAGTTTTTTGAGAAAATTGCAGGTTTTCTTATGAAATATTTTTAGTGTAAAATAATTAACCACCAAGCAATACATCGTTGGAAAGGGCTCTTTAAACTGAGTAAAATCATATCTTAATGTCAAAAATATTCGCATATTTGTAGGAGATATTAACTTTTCAAGATACCCCACGTTCGCGACATGTCGCTATGCCTGAAAATGGTAAAACACTAATAACTTTTTTATCCTTTGCGATATTTCAACTTGTAATATGTCATTCTATTCAGTTTATGACAGTCTATCTGACGGTGCATTTAAACTTATAAGAACCTTCCATTAAGAATTTCGAAGCTCATGAAATCCTACAAAAATGAGGAAAACTAAAAGAAATGTCCTCAGAAATTGCAAAACTTAGAAAAAAGTGTAGATAATTTTTTTACATTGTAGCCTGCAAATGCACCACTGACAATTGCAAATGTACCAAAGCCAGAAAGGTTCCAAGAGAGGAACAAGCGTCCTGCATGATCAACAGACAATTAGAGTTATGACGATTAGCTGTCAGGATAAGATTATATCAACTTCACTAAAGAAGCGGCATGATAGAAAGAGAAAGGAGACCATGCGCCTATAATATGTCGTAAATGTCTGGATTTGGTCAACGAACAAGCATTAGCAGACAGCAGTGTTAAAAATAATGAAACGGACAGTGAAGTAAATCCAGTAAAGTGTAAAATCTTGCCAGAAGATGAATACAAGGGTGTATCAGAAAAGTCAAGACGTATAGTAGTAGTAGTAGTAGTAGTAGTAGTAGTAGTAGTAGTAGTAGTAGTAGTAGTAGTAGTAGTAGTAGTAGTAGTAGTAGTAGTAGTAGTAGTAGTAGTAGTAGTAGTAGTAGTAGTAGTAGTAGTAGTAGTAGTAGTAGTAGCAGTAGCAGTAGCAGCAGCAGCAGCAGCAGTAGCAGTAGCAATAGCAGCAGTTGCAGTAGCAGTAATAAGAATAATAATAATAAGTATAATAATAATAATAATAATAATAATAATAATAATAATAATAATAATAATAATAATAATAACAAATAATAATAATAATAATAATAATAATAATAATAACAAATATGTCGATCTTACAAACACACATTTCTTTGTCCCTCTAGCCCTTGAGACCTTAGGTCCAATTTGTTCTGATGGCCTAAACTTCTTGTCAGATCTAGGCCGTATCCTAACTTTGTCCTCTGGTGAACTGAGAGAGACCTGCTTTTTGCTGCAGCGTCTCTCTATGACCGTTCAGCGTTTTAACTCGGTGGCCTTTCGAGGAACTTTAGCTGAGCCGGTCCCAGAGGATATATAATATTAGTTATTGCTTCCCTATTTTATTGTACTTCCTGTTTTGATGTTGTTCGTTGAAAATAATAAAAGGTATAATAATAAAAAAAAATAATAATAATAATAATAATTATTATTATTATTATTATTAAAAAAAAAAAAATAAAAAAAAATAATAATAATAATTATAATAATAATAATAATAATAATTATAATAATAATAATAATAACAATAATAATTTTCGTTTGATCAACCATCCGGTTGACAGAATGTACCTGGTTGCAGTGTACACTTTATATGCAGTTGAAACAATAATATTTACAGGAACTCAGATTACAGAATACACAAATCTTAACTATAATATATATACTGACTTAACAGACAGCTTGCAATAATCAGCGCTAATAGCACCTACAAAGCTGTCGTCCCAGCGGGGGCTCGAATTCGTTACCTCTCGCACTCTTGGCCAGGGTGTTATCCATTATTCTACCGGGTATAGGCTTACTTCACAAAATTAATTAAACTAAGCAAATGAGAGATTGTCAAAGCTGTCACGACTCTGTGACCGATTTGAAACATCGGATAGAGCAGATGCGGTTATTCCAAATGCTGTACTAGAAGATCTTGGCATTCTTTCACACATCGAATCAAAACATGTGATCGATCGCTATGAGCTTCGACGTGTGAAAGAATCACTATACAGAATGCAATGCAGGAAGTTGAAATAAGGGATTCAACTGAAACATTGTACTTTGATGGTCGCAAAGATAGAACACTGACATTAGAAAAAGGGCACTCGTTGGAATGCCAAGGTCTTCTAGTACAGCATTTGGAATAACCGCACCTGCTATATCCGATGTTCCATATCGGTCACAGAGTCGTGACAGCTTCGACAATCTCTTTCTCATTTGCTTAGTTTAATTAATTTTGTGAGGTATGCCTATACTATAGGTCTTAGCTTTTCTGACACATCCATGGTTTCATCTTCTGGCAAGATTTTACACTTTACTGGATTTACTTCACTGTCCGTTTCATTATTTTTAACACTGCTGTCTGCTAATGCTTGTTCGTTGACCAAATCCAGACATTTACGACATATTATAGGCGCATGGTCTCCTTTCTCTTTCTATCATGCCGCTTCTTTAGTGTAGTTGATATAATCTTATACTGACGGCTAATCGTCATAACTCTAATTGTCTGTTGATCATGTAGGACTCTTGTTCCTCTCTTGGAACCTTTCTGGCTTTGGTACATTTGCAATTGTCAGTGGTGCACTTGCAGGCTGCAATGTAAAAAAATTATCTACACTTTTTTCTAAGTTTTGCAATTTCTGGGGACATTTCCTTCAGTTTCCTCATTTTTGTAGGATTTCATGAGCTTTGAAATTCTTAATGGAAGGTTCTTATAAGTTTAAATGCACCGTCAGATAGACTGTCATAAACTGAATAGAATGACATATTACAAGTTGAAATATCGCAAAGGATAAAAAAGTTATTAGTGTTTTACCATTTTCAGGCATAGCGACATGTCGCGAACGTGGGGTATCTTAAAAAGTTAATATCTCCTACAAATATGCGAATATTCTTGAAATTAAAATATTATTTTACTCAGTTTAAAGAGCTCTTTCCAACGATGTATTGCTTGGTGGTTAATTATTTTACACTAAAAATATTTCATAAGAAAACCTGCAATTTTCTCAAAAAACTCCAATTTTTCGAAATTTGGCCCTCTGGTGGCAAAGGAAGACATCAATATTTTTCAAAACTGTTTTGATATTTCTTGACCCCATACCATAAGACAACTTTTTTATTGCTATCGGATTTTCGATTTCTAATAGGCTATTCGTGTTTTTCACTCCACCCTATTGTCTACGTCCCTTCCTGCTTCAGCTTGTCAGAGCAAGCGGCAAAAGCAGGAGAAAGTAGACTACGATGGCCAAGAAGCTAGTCGATTATGGTATGAAGGATAACCCCGGCCTTTACAACTTTATCATGATATCAACCTTACAGCAGGCCTTGAATCTGCATCCGCCCGTACATTTAGCCTACTGCAAATTCTTCTGTCTGCAGCCTATGTAGCAGAACCTTGTCTTCGATTACATCACCCATTTCCCCCGCTCTTACTTCATGCAAACGGGTGACCTTCGCCGTATCGGTCTAATGCTTGACTTGAAAACTGCATAATATTATGTAATCACCATTCTCTGTTAGGGTTCACGCCAAATTTCAACAGGCCTGCTCTTTTCCTGAACATAAATATCACCCAAATAAACCGCCTCAAAAATGTTCACTTTGGGCTGTTACTATCATGTTTGTGTCCAACTTTTATCTTTTTACCACTAACTTCTGGTCAGTTTACGCAACTAGGCAAAAAGTAACTGCACAAGATCTGATTTTCAACTGCACAAATCTCTTTCCCAACTACACACTTTGTGTCCAGCTACACGTTAAAATAACCCCTGCCGACAGTATTGTATGGTTGTTGTGAGACTTGGACAATGACCAAAAAATGAGAAAAAAGATTAACGCTTGTGAGATGTGGATTTGAAGGAAAATGCTGAGAATAATTATATTGGATGGGAAAAAGCACAAATGAATGGATACGCATAAAGATTGGTATCGAAAACGATGAGTCGCTACAGCAAACAGTGCTAAGAAGAAAGTTGGGTTTCTTTGGCCATGTTATGAGTTCAAATGGTCTAGATTCTAGAAAAAGATATGATGCTGGCATACGGAGAGGGAAGAAGAAAACAGGGGCGGCCAAGGAAAAGGTGGATAGATGAGGTTCACGAAACAGCAGGAATCAACTTGGAAGAACTAAGGGAAGCGACATCAGAAAGAAAGCAATGTAAAGTAATGTAATGTAAATCTTCGAGAATTTCTCAGCGCCCACAAAAGCCACGTCAGGGGGACCAGCTTATTCACTGGCGCAATGAAGAAAATGGATCATGTCGGTCGCAAGAGCTCAGAGAGCTGAAGGCACATGGTGACAAGGTGAGATTTAACGACATCTTATAGCAACAAAATGCTGTTGACGTCTTTAAAAGTTTTAAATGTATTTCAGTTTTTTGCCTTTCAACATTCGTCAGTCTTTTTCTTTATTTCGGTTATTTTTTTCGTAGATTTACCAGTTGCTTTCTCGTTTTCCTGTTTTTCGCGTATGATAAGCTTTTCAAACGGCAATGTTTGGCATGTATACATTGTATAGTTGCTGTCGATCAGTGGCAATCGACACCTTTGACGTTTTTCAGTTCCTTCTTCTTCAACAGTTTCACTTTCTCACCCATTATTCCGTGTTTAAATAGAAAATCAACCGACCGAATATTATAGAAACAATATTAGCCGAGATTTATTATATAGTGCGATTTAAAAGCATCTTAACGGTGTTTAAGCGTACGAATATTATAGAAACAATAGTAGCCGAGATTCATTATATATCGTGATTTAAAAGCATCTTAACGGTGTCTAAGCGTACTGTCTGTGAATCGCAATGTTGTTAGTGTGCTGCCCTGTTTCACATTCAATATCCTAAACCAAACTGACGTCGTCCTGAACCTCTTACAAAATTTTATTATTATTGCACAAATTTCTTACGCGCGCAATGCCACACCGAAAAAAACATGTTATAGGACAACAGCCATTGACATCGTTTAGCGGCTACAATGGCCGCTAACTTTGACGTCACCAACCATACGAAAGATCGCTTTGAAAGATCGCTTTGCAGATCCCACTTTTCAGTGTATCGTAATGGTTGCTTTTTTGCCGCCATCATCGCCATGTCACAATAAGGACGATCAGCATCGGACTCCCCCCTACTACATGGAGACTTGGGACTGGCGCTATTGTTTCTGATTTTGCGAATCGAGGTTTTTTAATGAGGTCTTAATATCGTCCCAAGCCTGGATAAAGGAGGAGGGCGTCGCTAATGGTCTTTGTTACCACACAGTGAAGATTATACTGCAAATAATACCACCACCGCAAAACGTACATTGGAAACTGGAAAGTAAGGCCATTATGGTATAAGCTTACCAAACACAGTGGCGTTGGCAATAAACGTAATTATAGCACTAATAAAATGCATTTTAGAGGTGTCTAAATCAAGCGTTGCATTGTTCAGTATTCTAGCCTAATCTTATAACCTCCGACCCCGTTTACATAGACATAACCGCACCAGATGTTTATCAACGGAGGTTTGTAAGTCCATGATGCCTACTCTGGCTGTCAAAGAGTTCTCCGCTTGCCCCAGAATCCCTTTAATTCTCTCTCAAAATCCCCACATATCCCATAACTCCCTGCACACGCCAAAACAGACCCAACCGCAACCCACACAATTAATCCCTTCAACGCAATTATCCTAAACAACGAGACCGACTTCTTAAACTGGCAACGTCGTTAGAAAGCCGCGTCTCGCTCTCCAATCTCACCAGCCAGCAGGTTGTTCCCGTCACAACGCCCGACCCCAGCCAATACACTTCACGCAGCTTTGCGCTGCTTTCCCCTCGGAACAATGGCCGTAATAAAAACCGAAAGCAAAGCCGAACGTAAGAACTCCTCCAATGTCCCGCTAAAGCGGAATTCATATGCAACGACACGAAAATCGGTCGTCTTAGGGGGACCGAGGTGGGCTCAGCGCCTTAGACGGCGGTGACGACTTGAGTGGCCGACGATGCGATGAAGTCTGCAGCCAGAAAAGTCAGCACGCCGTCATCAGCCGACTTCAGGGAACCAAGCTAATATGGAATAGATGGTCAGCATTGAGAAGCGTAACCGATGTGCCGACGAATGGATTCAAAAGCGAAAACAGTTCACTTACTTAATTTACTAACACGTGGAAATTTGATCCATTGATATCATTTGGAGATCTCCGCTTTATAAAAAATCTGTTGTACATATGTTTTAAAGGTGTCTTAAAAGCGTTCACACAATCAGGTCAGGTTGGCCTACTTGCTGCTAGAGTTTAACGACGTCAGTTCATAACTGGCTGGGCATTGATGCCGATTTCTTGATTAGCGGATTGTCTTAATTATTGCTTTATGACAAGGATGGTTGGATGGATTCGATTTGACCAGGGTCTATGGCAACATAGTCCGTTACACTGGACGGAAATTTGCTCGGCATATTACAGCACTTAAAAGCTTTCAGTTAACAAGGATGGTTGGCGTCGTCTTTCTCTTTTATGCATGAGCATGGCTAAGTGAAATTGATGAGCATTGCTTATAAAAACTATCAATAGTTACTGTACAGAATAGGAGTTGTTTTACTGTTTAACGATATCCAGTCCTGTCTTTGGCAGCTGATGTAGCATTAAAAGCGGGTCAAGTACTGCAGTAGTTTTATTAATCGAAAAGTTTGACCCCGTTTAATGACATTTAAAAAACACTAACTGTAAATAGTTCTTTTCTCGAATGAATACCTTACTGTCCTGGTTGTCGTTGTTTTGTAAAATCTTGCAAAAGTTTGGTTACTTGCTTTTTAACGAGGCATATACTTACGAAAAACATAGGCTTTTTCATTGCCCTGCCTCTTCCACACTGCGTTCGGCTCTTAAATATTTTCTCGACGTTAATGTGTAATGTATTGCCATGTACATCCACTCTATTCTATTCTATTTCCGGATTCATAAAGCGCCTCTCACAGTGTAAGCTAATTAGAGACTCTCTGAGTGCGACCAACCCCTGGAAAACGAAAAGCCTTAAGACAACGGACAGAAAGAGTAGAACCCCTAGATAAGATCCGGGTGCGAGTTATACCAAGAAGGCCTTTCCAATCCATCAATTATTGCTTCTTATCAATGTTTTCCATCTCTATTAGGCGGAATCATCGCACTGAACATATCTAACAGAACTATAATTATGATAGGATCAATTTTCGCACTTGAATCACTCTTGCACCACACTCTATAAACTTCCGACAAGGACTTACTGTTGCCGAAAGACACGAGAACGCCATCATTCTGACGACGATAAAGTGGTTACGGATGCAAATCTCACGGCGGGCGAGGTGTGGTTGCAAATGTAGCCCGAGATTCGGTGAATGCCCTTCGCGCAACCATGAACTCCGCTCCAAGTCTCAAGTGCAATTTCGCTTTCCGATTCGATTTTCGAAGATTCGATCTGTAAGGAATGCGATCGGTGACTCCTGGGTTTTCCATAATATATATACTCATCAAAATTGGGAATGTTATCGCTATGCACGCTGTGCGCTGTCTGGTAGCACTGTGTGTGTTTGCGTGTTTGTGTGTGTGTGTGTGTGTGTGTGTGCGCGCGTGTGTGTATTACACGCAAAATAATTAAACACCTCTTTTACATTTATTAGTTTTATATAAAATGTATTGGATGCGATTATGAATTCGAGTTTATCTGAACGCTTAGCTCTCAAGTGCTGTAATACGCCGAGCAAATTTCTGTCCAGGGTAACGGCCTCTGTTGTCATAGACCCTGGTCAAAACGGATCCATCCATATGAATGATTTTTAACTGCACTATTTGTTGACAATCTGCCAGTGCCAGTCCCAAGTCTGAATAAAGGAGGAGGACGACGCTAATGATGTATGTGATTATACAGTACATGTCGTCAAACTAAAACTACCACTAGACTATTGTGAGCAACACGAATCTGTTATTGTTCACGAAAATAGGATCCTGTGCACCGCTGCACGCCTCATAGGCCGCGTTCCCAAGTTTGGCCGAGTCTCCGAGTACATGCGGGATGTGCTCCAATGGCTCCCTTGCCTACAGCGCATTGCTCACAAAATGTCTGTCCTGGTCCAGCGCGGATTTGAGGGTTAAGCCACTTTACACTTGTGAAAGCAATGCTGCTCCACTACGCACGTCCAACGCCACTGCTTTCTCCACTCAGCTGCACAAGCGGAACTTGTTGTTCCCCGTTCACGGACTGCAATCAGGCAGCGCCGTGATTTCTCCGTGGCTGGCCTTGCGACCTGGAATGAGCTCCCTGTTATCCTTCGTGAAATACCTATTGGTCTTTCTGCCTCATTTCTTTCTCTTCTTAAGACTTTCTTATTCGACCGGGGTTGGACTGGGAGCAGTCCTAATTAGATAACCTTGAAGGAGCGCTATATGAAATTACCAGCAAATAAATAGATAAATAAATATTTGAACTCCTCTTTTAAATATGAAGCAGTCAAATAAAAGAAATTAGAAGTAAATTTTCGCAATATATTCTTGGTCATAGACTCCGTCATACTTCAACTGTTGAAGTTTGTTTTTTTCCGCTGAGCTTGGAGCGCCGCTGCGTGTAGATATCCAAGAGACGCTGGATAAATTCTGATCGATTAATTGACAGATTGGGTTCAACTGAAACTGCTGTTATGACTATTCGAAATAATTGAACACCTCTTTAAGTTTAATAGGCGCCTTATAAGAGTAAGAAGAATTGAAATTTTTTATTAATTACGCCTAAAACTTAGACTCTGAAACTTCATTTTTGTTGTACGCCCAATAGACCGAGCGTTAAAAATATTCTCACTGTAAGACCTCCGAAAAATTGATGACAAGCTACATTTTACTTTTTCGTGTACATATTTGTGCGTAGATGTTGCACAAAGAGATGCCCAGTTTAAGATCAATTGGCATCTTTTTAGGAAGCAATTTAGTAGTGAACTATATTTTTGGCGATAGCGCATTAATCAATTACCGCTTAATTAATATTGAGTAGGAAGCGTGCCATTTTATCATTAGAAAATCACCGCGCTATGAATATTCAACAGCAAACGTCATGAAACGTCATTAATTAAATCACCGCGTAATGAATATTCATCAGCAAGCGTGCTCTTTCGCGGTTGTAAATAAACGTCGATCTTACTATAATTATTATTCCATTATACGTTTCAAGAGTTTTAAAAACAATTCTTATATGTCATAGTTATTAGTTATTATCCGAAAAATCATTACTAATTCGGTAAGTTTATTTTTGGTCAGAATATGGCGGTTCAATAGAATTTTCTAACGTTTTCACGGGCGATCGAGTAGGCCTATAGCCTACAGCCTCTGGCTTAATGTGCGTATGGGCTGTAATAAGCCTATAATAGACATGTAATCTATGAATCCATCAAATAGCCTAATTCATCTAATTCGTTTATTAGAAGTAGGTCTACGAAGCTGATACGGACGCAACTTAAACGTCAATATTGTAGAGGACATTTATGGAAACTGTCACAATTCAAGGATAAAATAATGTTGGTAGTGTCACTAGCGCAGGATTCTCAAACTTTATTTTTATTGTACCCCCAAGTAAAAAATCGAATGATGGCGTACCCCTGCAGCAAAGTCAGGTCAGAAACAAAATGTCATTGCGAGGTTCCCTTGCAGTGACAACTAGAAGTCCATTTAATCATTGGTGATATCGTTTACTAGTGTTGTACGTATAATATTATAGGTAGCAAAATTTAGTTTGATTAATATAATCTTATCAACAAATTTTAAAGGGAAAATTGGCCTATAACCCCTGTATGAAAGAGCCAACCTATAGGCCTAGTGCTATGTGCTTGTCTAGACTAGCACATATTTCAAATATCTGTTTCAATATTTGTCAGGTTAAAACGCAAATTAACCCAAAACTATAAAGAGAGGGTGGAAAGACCAGTGGACGTGATTATAGGATGATAGTTAACGGCTTTACACAGTCTGCCATCAGACACTTTGGCCAATTGGACTGTGCATGCTCTTATAAGTGGATGCGATGCCACTTCAAGTTTGTATGGTCATGGCAAACGAACATGTAACATAATGTAAAGTAATTTTAAGCTTATCATGCTCATTGCTGTGAGCGCCACTCATAGCTGTGACCATTCAGTAGCACTCCCAGTGTGAGTGCCCTGAGAGAAGAAATGGGGTTTGAAGAGGGATAGATATAGATCTAGGAAGAACACGTGAAGACTGAAGAGGAAGGGAGGGCATTCCAGATGGAAAGGGCAATGGTGGAAAATGATCTAGTTTGGGCCTAAGTGGTCCTTGATTATGGGACAAACAGATCGTTGCAGTTCGAAAAGCGAAGAGGTCACCCAATATTATTACTAGATTATGGCTCACACTGTTGAGTCTTAATCTCTGCTGATTAATTTGTAGGCCTATACTCCTTTTTTAATCTAGACGGAATTATTATAATGCATTTAAATTTTCTCTTTCATTATTTCTGCTTATCTTTTCTGCTTATCTTTTTGGTGTTTTGATCTATAATATGCAAAAATTGGCAGGCAAGGCCTCTGGTGATTTAAGAAAATTTTGTCCATGTAACCACAGTATTATACTGTGATGTAACCCTTGATTTAATCTTAACTTGCATTACGAATTCTTACTTTCAAGCTTTTGCATTTAAAAATTTATATTTATGAGTGATTTTTCAAGGTGATTGATGTGAATGCTATTGAAAGAGTTGAAGAAGATCCCAAAAATTAATAAAATAGAAATTAGCCAACGTTTAGTTTAACTTTAGTGTAAAGCTTATTGCATTCATTATAGACATTAACTTGATAGCACTTCGCAACTTGTTTTCAATGTGTCCACCTGCAGTACCCACACTCGTTATGAGTCTCTTTGCAAAGTTCTTGGTACCCTGTTTCGTTTCTAACAACAATGATTATGATTCTCTGACAATATTACAATTTACAACCCGCTCTGCTACCAGACAGCGTCGAACCTTCTCGGTTGTTGGCCCGTCCACATGGAATGGGCTCCCGTTTGCACTACGCTTACTACCTCGGAATAATTTGCCTGCTTTCTACAAGTTGCTCAAGTCCCATCTTTTTAGCTGTGGCTGGACTGGGAGCGCCTCTGAGTAGGCTTCTTCAAGGGGCGCTATATAAGTTTTCGGAATGAATGAATGAATGAATATTAAATCTATATGATAACACTTACTTGATACGTGACTTAATATAATCGCTTTTTGTTGCGTTATATATTGAAATCGTCAAAAAGCATTGGGTGGACTCACTAAAAGTGAAATAACTTTTGTTCTGTTGGAAATATTTTGGTGAAATTTGGCATTTGTACGTAGATATGATTTTTCCTTAAGCTGGTGTAATGTAATTTAAAAAATTCTTACCTCTGGCCAGGATATTGGCAAAAGACCTTAGAAAAATCTCAGAGGCGCCTTTTTTTGGTCCACCCTGTATATTAATTGTCGTCCGATTTGTGGGCATCTTCACCAGGACTTACTAGACAATGTATGGATTAAGTTCATGTAGAGATTTGCTTGTCATCAATTTTTCCTGGGTGACTCTGCTTGTCTACCCGTCTACAAGTAAAAAATCGAATGATGTCGTACCCCAACAAACTCAGATCAGAAACAAAATTCCATTGCGATGTCCCCTGGCAGAGAAAACTAAAAATTCATTTAATCATTGGTGATTAGAGTCTAGGCCTAGACTCCTATAGCCTAGATATACAGTGGTGTGAAAAAGTTTTGCATCACCTATACATTTTGCGTTTCTATGCATCATTTCTTCTGTATTAAGAGGAATAATGTACTGGTAAACATGTGACCGTTAATTAAATGTTTTCTAATTGTTTGGTTCGAGTTTATAAGCATATCTCTTTAAATTTGACACGATAAATGTTTGTTTACCACCTCGTGACTATACCAGCATGAGAAAGGACATACAGGCTTGTCACCCGCTAACGCTTGTTCTGTGAATAGCGCAATGTGTTTGGATGAAATAACCGGCATGTGTGCTCGTAAACCCTCTTTATGATTTTAGTGGCATTGAAAAAGCTCGTTTCTGTGTGTCAGTGATGCACCAATATCTTTTGGCCAGCCCCTGTCCTTCACCACTTGTCTGCAACGTTTCAGCATCGAGTGGACGAGCTTGACGAGGTGGTCATGGGTGACAACGCGATTCCAGGTGGCGTTATATAATTAAAGTGTTCAGACTTGCACAGATTTACAATAATTATCTAGTTTAATTTATTTGTCAATTTCAAACGCAAATTTACCCGTTTTTTCGTTTTTTTGATAGCAGGAATAATTAACAGTTTCACCCAGATATGACATGCTGAAAGGAATCAAAAAAATTAACGCTCGACCAGAAATTAATCATTTGGCCGATTCAACTCTCTGCTATTTGAGCTCTATACTAGGCCAATAGGCTTAGATATTCTGGCTTTGGTAATTTCAACCATTTAAATAATTATTATTTGTTTCAAAGTTATAGTAATAAGCCTAAACATAAATATGTTGCATGCACTACCGTATAATATAGTATGTGAGTCTAATTAGAATTATATGCTGCGAAAGAAAGAAATGACGTTGCTCTCATGTTGCAACGTTAAAATCATTGCTAATCAAGGAAAAATGGACACAAAGTCCATAAACTCAAAGAAAATTTAGATTTTTGGAATTTTTCGCGTACCCCATACCGGCGCCTGGCGTATCCCTGGGGGTGCATGGCTTGAGAACCCCTGGCCTAGAGAATGGGACACGTAGCAACTTAGCAAGAATGAAACAGGAGAAAAGAGCAACACAAGCAGCAATCTGGACTCCGGATGTAAGATGTGGAAGTGGTAGAGTGAGGCCAAGGAAGAACTGGATGGAGACTGTGCGGGAGGATCTGGAGATAACATGGAACGATGCTGTTGAATTGGCAATGCGGAGAGAGAGTGGACAGAGTGGAGTGGAGAAACTGCATTGCCCGATGTGCAGATCTGCACTGGAAGGACTAAGGTCTAAGGCAGGGGTTCTCAGCGAAGCGCTATATAACTTTTGGAATGCATTTGAAATGAATGAAAGCTGATTTTATACACCTTTTAAAAGCTATCACCTGATGTTACATAAACCAAGATGTCTGCAAATATTGTATTGTCAAAATACGCTACTTTGCTAAAATTATAGCATAGGTGGACATTGTTTAAAAGGTGTCTGTTAAACACACATATTCAAACACACATAATCTAATATTTTGTTCATGAATATTTACACGTTTGTGGAATCAAAGGGTCACCATGTAAAAAATTGTATAATTAAAGTGTTAAGCAACTTTAGCGTAAACTCTGTATTTGTCTGTCTCCTTGTCACTTTCTCTCTGTCTCTTTCTCTGTCTCTGTCTCCTGTCTCTATATCGGTCTCTGTCCCTGTTTCCGTCTGTCTGCCTGTTTGTCTATCTCTTTATCTCTCTCTCACTGTCTTTGTTCCTTTCTGCCTCTGCCTCTGCCTCTGCCTCTGCCTCTGCCTCTGCCTCTGCCTCTGCCTCTGCCTCTGCCTCTGCCTCTGCCTCTGCCTCTGCCTCTGCCTCTGCCTCTGCCTCTGCCTCTGCCTCTGCCTCTGCCTCTGCCTTATGGCTTTTTTAACGCGCAGTTCTGCTAAAACAGTGGCGGCGCTAGGGGGTTGGGGGGGGGCTAATCCCCCTATAAAAGGCAACCCGGGAGCTAAGCCTACCCCTAAAAAGGCTATCCTTTGTTTGACATGTACAAATGCAATGCAAAAATACTTTCACACGATAAGCTCGCTAAAAATGAAACACGTAGGCCTAAACACGTAGCCTACATCAGATTTCGGCGTGTTGACTAAAAAAAGTCGTCAGAAATTTTGGCAGATGAAAATGGAAATTTTCTCTGCGAGGGTTCAGCTCCTCCCCAAACTGAAATCTTGGCGCTGCCACTGTACACAAAATGTGCAGTTGTAGATGAATTTGTGCAGTTGCAAAAGCCGTTTCGTTCAGTGGAAATCATTAGAAAAAACTAATTGCAGGCGGTTCACCACGGAAGAACGAAGGACATTTGCAGTGTGCAATACGCGGGAAGGCGAAATAAAACTAAAACAATTTAGAAGTTTACGACTAAAAAAAGGTCATCAGTTTTTGATGCGGCGACTTTCGACATTTCCTGGAAAACTTGACACAAATTTCTCTGGCAAACGACTAAAAAAATCATCAGATTTTTTCGTCGCCTGCTAGCCACGTTTTTGTGAGAAAAAAATTCGGAACGCCGAGAATTTTTCGCCAAACAAAGCCGCGCTAGAAGAACTTCCTGGTTGTGCAGTTCTACAAATTTCTTTAAGGGCCCTGCTCTACCTCTGCCTCACCTTCACCCTGTTCCTGTCCCTGTCCCTGTCCCGTCCCCGTCCCAATCGCCCTGCCCCTGTCCCTGTCCCTGTCCCTGTCTCTCTCCTATCCCTCTCCCTCTCCCTCTCCCTCTCCCTCTCCCTCTCCCTCTCCCTCTCCCTCTCCCTCTCCCTCTCCCTCTCCCTCTCCCTCTCCCTCTCCCTCTCCCTCTCCCTCTCCCTCTTCCTCTCCCTCTCCCTCTCCCTCTCCTTCTCCCTCTCCCTCTCCCTCTTCCTCTCCTTCTCCCTCTCCCTCTCCCTCTCCCTCTCCCTCTTCCTCTCCATCTCCCTCTCCCTCTCCTTCTCCCTCTCCCTCTCCCTCTTCCTCTCCATCTCCCTCTCCCTGTCCCTCTCCCTCTCCCTCTGCCCCTCCCCCTCCCCCTCCCCTCCCCCTCCCTCTCCCTCTCCCTGTCCCTCTCCATCTCCCTGTCCCTGTCCCTCTCCCTGTCCCTCTCCCTGTCCCTCTCCCTCTCCCTCTCCCTGTCCCTCTCCCTCTCCCTCTCCCTCTCCTTCTCCCTCTCCCTCTCCATCTCCCTCTCCCTCTCACATAAATCTACCTTAGTCTATCCTATTCCAAACACACGTTCTGTCAGCATCCTTCACACAGCCACACAGCCTCTCAATCACCAACAGAACTCGGAGCAAACTCCTCTGATTTGCATGCATGGTGCTTCACCGAGCCGCTCTCGACGCATACATCATTCAGCGCTCGCAATATCTCCGAGGCCCGTCCCGACTCAGCAAAACGCTGGCACCAGACCAACTTATTGAGAAAGCCTCTTCCTCTAATCGTTATAGATGGCGCCACATGACGCTTACTCGGCGACAGAGGACGCCAGTGCGTCCTTCATCTTTCGTTGTCGGGGAAAAAATCTGGGCGACTTTCGGACTGGTTTTTGTGGCCCATTCCAAAAACGACCAGTTTCCGGTTAAAATTGAAATCGATTATGGTCAAACTTGAAACTTGCTTTTGTTGAAACCTATACGGATAACGGTCAAATTTGAAACTTGTTTTGGCTTAAAGTTAAACTGGTTATGGCCAAAATCGCTTCGGTTTCAACTGAAAGCGGTTATGGTCAAATTTGAATGTTGTGTTGACTTAAACTTAAACTGGTTATGGCCAAAATCGTTTTGGTTTCAACTGAAAGCGATTATGGTCAAATTTGAAACGGGTTTCCGGTCGAATTTCATGAGATATTTCGGTTCGACTACAAAACAGGGTTTGGTTCGGTTGAAAAAATTTAAACGCTGTTGAGGAATATTGAGTGATACAACAAGACCTGAAGCTGTTCAAACTGAAGAAAGAAAACACTGGAACAGAGACAAGTGGATGAGTAGGATCCGAGTGCCTGACCCCTCTCCAGAGGGATCAATTCTAGCCTGAAGGGAAAGAAGGTTAGGCCTATAATACTGCCGCGCTAAGTAAAAAAGACAACAACTCACTTTTTTATGCTTTTGAGTTAGCACCTGTTTTGCATCCCGACAATATTATTCTATCATATCTAGAAGCAAGGAAACCGCATATGTCCGGGAACGTGAAAAACAGAAACGAAATTCACACTGTCTCATCTGAGGTATCATATTGTGCTAAGCAAAAAGCAGTAACTTGAGTTACTGCCTTCTTGCCTATTGTACATACAATGTATATGGAAACTTGATGCTTTCTTGCTTAGGCTATGCATTTATCTAGCATGGGCAGTTGTTTTCTGTAATGAGCAGAAAGTAACCCATTTGAAAACATAGAATGTGTCAGAGAGTGGTCTGGAGAACTGTAGTCGCAGCTCAAGTGGGATGGAAAATCATGGCATACCATACCACTGGGCCAACCACAGAAAAAGCACGACTCTGCATGATCCTCTGATCGGCTTGACAGTTTGTTCTTTGCATCAGGACAGCCACGGCTTAATCCAGATGCTTTGTCTACATGGAGAATTCCTTTTCTATTAAAATGGACTTTTGCCATCAGTATACGCTCGGTCTTTCTCTCTGGTAGTCTTTCCTCATCTTTCTCTCCCTTAAAATCCTGCCTTTTCTGTCGGGATTCGCACGTACCGAGAGTGCTGCTCACGGCTTTTTTCAACGTGCAGTTGCCCACAAGATGTGAAGTTGTAAATGAATTTCTGCACTTGTGAAAGCAATCTCGTGCAGTGAAAACATTAAAAAGGTGAGTGTGAGCCGAATTAGAGGTAATTCACTGTGGAGAACAGGAACGGAACGAAGAGGTTGTGCAGTGAAAAAATAAGAAATACGGTAAAAGGTTACATTGTGTTTCTTTGGTAAGTTGAAGGTGAAAGACAAAGATCGTCAGATTTTACAGTCATTTTTACATTTTGTAGCATCATCATCAAATTCATTATCATCATCAATATCATTGGGCTCAATGCCCGAAGGAACCCGACGCCACTTTCTGTGTGAGTCTGTCTGGCGTCATGTTGCCCAGCTTCAACTTGTCCGGTCTGCAGGTCCATACCGTTAACATCTTGAACCAGCTAGACCACCTTGTCTGATGAAGAGAATAGTGGGAGAGAGGCATGAAGGACAACCTGGGTCAATGCCCGTATGTGTCCCACGCTCTCCCCCGACTCTCTCCACCGGTCTGTCCTGACCGGCCTGTGCATGTCAGTTCCACATCATGACACCTTGAAGCATCTGAGTCGCTATGTCACTTGTGCCGTAGTTTTTGCGGATTTCAATCGGCTTGGTCTTTTACTGCCAGCGTATCTCCACCCATCTGGCAAACCTTCCTGCTTCTGTCCGGGCTTGGGACCGGGACAGGGACGTTGTTGGTTCCCTGTGGCAGAGGATGGATGCAGCTTAACGTCGTGCCCAGGACAAAACTTCTAACATGGTTGGAGATAATTTCTGGCGAATGACTGAAAAAGTTCAAAGAAGGGCACAATAGATGAAAATTGCTGGTTGTGCAGTTCAAAAAATTCTTTTAGAAATCCTGGATCTAAGAACCATACACGTGATGTTTTGGAATGCTTGAAGCAGAGAGCAATTAGGATGACCACGAACTAGTTGGCACAACACAATCATAGATTCCTGTAGATGTCATGGGATGAGACTGAAGAATTGCATGGCGAAGGACAGGGAGGAGTTGAGGAAGTGCGTTGCCCGACGTGCAGACCTGCATGCATCGGAAAGACTAAGTGCAAAGTACTAAGTTAATATTGAAATTGCTGGTAAAAACCGATAATTGGATCTTTCAGTCTTGCAAACCGACTCCAGTTTAGGCCAAGTAGTTCAACCTCGAATGTTGATTGGGTCTTATTGCAGGGCCGTGTTGAATATACATGTAGGTCCATTCGGTGCGGTGTACCGAATGCCCCCGAGCCGAGAGTTTTGTTGCTATTGGCCAAAATGTCTTATGCTAGTGCAGCGAGTCTTCGTGTTATTTAGGCCTCAACCTTTTGTAAAATCAGTAAGACAGTGTAAGAAAACATTAATTAAAAGTGTAGCTATACCCTAAAAGCCCTATGATGATATAAATTTCTGTATGATATAAAAGACTATACTTAGTTTGCTTTTGGCAAACCAACGGCCGCTCGAACGACACTGTGCCCCTGCAGTAACATTTTGCACCGTCATTCGAAGAACTTTAAACATTTATTGCCACTGAGTAACTACTGCAGCAACATGTATGTTATTTTCTTTAAAACACCGCAAGATTATAACGCTACTAGCTTTTGTACCCGGCTTCGCCCGGGAAATTGAGGATTGTAAGCACTACTCCACTGCGGTACCCATCGTTGACCGCCAACCCTCCAGCCCACCCCGGTTCCCAAAAAAGCAAAACGTGACCCGCCCCTGCGGGGCGCTACGGTAATTATTACTGAGCGAGTATGACGTCACGCAGGCTGTAGACTTTACTAAAGCTCGCGACTCTTTACTAAAGAGTGAACGATTTGAAAACTGTGTTAAAACGCTAATAACTCGGGTTCTAAAGTGAAATTTTGTGTTTTAAACACTACTCCACTGCGGTACCCATCGTTGACCGCTAAATTTCGGGTTTTCACCAACCCTCCACCCAACCCCGCTTCCCCAAAAAGCCAAACGTGACCCGCCCCGGCGGGGCGCTACAAAAATTATTACTGGGCGGTTATGACGTCACGCGGGCTGTATACTCTTTACTACAACGTTAAGTGAGCGGTTATTGATGAAATCTGTCTTCAAACGCTAATAACTCTTGTTTTGAATTGAATTAAAAGCTGAAAATAGTTGCGTTGACCTTATAATTTGGGTAAGAATCATTTGCAAATATTTTGTTAATTTTATCAGATAGTTTAAGTACCCCTCTCGGTACTAAGGGCTAGAGGTCCCTGTATTTTGGGAGGTACGGGGAAGAACTTACTTACTCACTTTCAGTTATATATTTCTACGATGAATGACAACGAAAGAGTAGGTTTTATACAAAAGTATTATTCTTATATTGACGTCAGACCAATTCAGACTAGCAAGAGTATCATCTGCAACTTGCTAATCTAAACTCATCCTATCAGTATTAATTATTAATATTTGTTTCTTTAAATTAATCACACCGTGCCTATCCTTCAGTCCTATAACAGCCTACCTAACTTATGTTATTATAGAGTAACAGCTAAGAGTGAGAGCAATGATGTAACTCGCGATGACTACTAAATTTCACTCTTGTCTGTTTCATACAGTTTTCCCTTACCACTAGCTATCAAACTATTAACCCTCCAATACCCAGGCTGACCGCCCGGAATTATCGGTTACATGGCCTTATATATCATAGCTACT
>OX457052.1:35460262-35472762 GCA_949752735.1 Lumbricus terrestris
TATTATTATTATTATTATTATTATTATTATTATTATTATTATTATTACTATTATTATACAACTGTCAGATTATATAGCATTGTGACAAAGGCAATGTGGAAGAGAAGCAGATGGCGTTCCCCCGCTGGACTGCCACCGAGATTCTTTGAAGAAGGTAAATCGTCTCGAGTCTGTCCTGAGTCGCCTCGGTCAACCTTCGTCCCAGGTCTAAAACAAAGTCCAGTCCCTCCGAGCTCCAAGAACCGCCGGATTCCAATGCCACCGCCACGAAGGTATGGGTCCGAGTGACTGCGGCGTACTTTGATCTTTATTATTATTATTATTATTATTATTATTTTTTTATTATTATCCTTTTAATATTTTCAACGAACAACATCAAAACATTATTATTATTATTATTATTGTCATGCTATTGTTATTGAAAGGCTACCCCTTTTCCAAAGCGGTTATCGGGTTAACGAAAGAGCCCGTGAAGGCCACAGCGTTAAAGCGCTGAATCGTAATTGAAAGTCTTTGGAAGAGGAAGGACGTCTCCCTCAGATCGTCTGACGCCTGCGACAGGTGACGACCTAAATCAGTTAGCAAATCAATTCCTCTAGAATTGATGGGACCTAGCGTCTCCAGGGCCAGCGGAATGAAGACATGTGTAGCTGTAAACGACAAATGGATGGTGTTCTGCACAAGTGGACCAACCACCAAATTCATTATTGTCCAGAAAACGATTATTTCTAAATTACTCTTTCGATTCGAATGGAAAAATCTTGAATTAAATCATGTGATAGTACAAATATACTATTGATAGACGGGTAATATTGGTTTCAATAATTTGTCAGAGATTTTGAAAATAAAAAGGAATTTGTGACTTGGTCCAATTGTGCATTACAGAGTCGTATCGACTCTGTTATGCACAATTGGACCAAGTCACGTCTATCTATGGTTAACGTGTCGCTTGGACGTGACTTGGTCCAATTGTGCATAACAGAGTCGTATCGACTCTGTTATGCACAATTGGACCAAGTCCACAAATGCGTAGCTATTAATTATCTAATTAATTAACTAACTAAACATTTTGATGGTCTAGAAGGTTGATTCCAGTATCAAAAAATGCGAAAAATTAAGCTTCATTTTATAGAAAAATAAAATAAAAAGTGAAATTTTGAGGGTTGGTCCACTTGTGCTGAACACCATCCAAATATTTTTGTTCCTTTCTACTATCTGCTAGTTCTGCTGCTGCTCCTGCAGTGACAGCCGTTGCCTGCAGATAGGAGGGCGCAAGGGTGTCGACCACAGTGGCATCCCATACGAGACTTCGGCCCGCTTTCCAAGGGATAAGAGTGGTGCCGTCCGGTCTCTTCCCGTCCGAACGTAGCATGCCCCGTGGTTCTTTGATCGCTGGAAAGCCGGCTCTGATGAGGCTCCGGTGGATTACGTCGTTGATGGCAGCGTGCCTGGCGATGCGACCAAAGCCCAGAGCACAGGAAAGGCCGTGTGTTCCTCTAGCGGTGACCAGCGTGCCACAAGCGCAGACGTGAGGTTGACAGATATTGGCTCCTAGACGAAGTCCAACTGCCACTCTGATGGCCTCGTCGCTGAGTCTAAGGCCACAGGAGGTAATCGGCAGGCAATGTAGCCAGTCGCTGGCGTGCTGGAAAGACACGGCTTTCAGACGAGCCTGTTCACTCTGCTCTGTGGTGGAGAGGAGCAGTTCCGAGAGCTCTTTTTCGAGAATCGGGTTGTCCCATTTGGCTTGTAGACCGGAAGGAAAATATTCCTATTACTATTACTATTATTATTATTATTATTATTATTATTATTATTATTATTATTATTATTATTATTATTATTATTATTATTATTACTATTACTATTATTACTATTACTATTATTATTATCATCATCATAATCTTTGTTATTATCATTATTAATAATAATAATATAATTATCATCATTATTATCATTATCATTATTATTATAATATTATTGTTATTATTATTAGCATCTTTATTATCATAATTTTAAAAATTATTATTCTTATTATCATTATCATCATCGTCACCATCACCATCATTATCTTCACCATCATCATCATCAACAACATCATCATCATCATCATTGCCTGCACGCAAACGCACACACCAAACAACACACACGCACACACATACACACAACCACACGCGCGCACACAAACACAATCGTAAGCACACACATGAACACACGCAACGCACATAGACACACATAAACACACACACACACACACACACGTGATTTTGTGTCTGTGTCGTGTTGACGACAGATTCGTGTCGTGTATGAAAAACGCAAACGCATGTCCAGCGGATATTAAAGCATATCCGACTTCGTCTTTTCTACAGAGTAAGGATATCATATGTGCAGAACTCCTAAGTAAAAAACCCAATGGGGCGACATATATACATCGTGAGGCATACAAAAGGAAGCCCCAAGAAAAATCGTTATTATTTTAACAATATTCAAACAATGTCAATGAATTTCAGGGAAGTTATAGCTAAATAGCAGGCAATGTAAAACATTTACAGTTTGTACTCGATCTATCAGCCTTTAGCTTCTACGCATGCGCGAAGTCGCGTGCGCCATTCACGCACCGCCGAGTCAATAATTTGCTGGTCAGGATCGTTCCAAGCTTGCATTATTTTCTTTCGAAGATCTTCAACATCACGGACCTTTGTTTTGTACTCCACTTCATGCTTCTCGTAGCAATACTCAAAATGATCGTCATTATGTAGCAGTTGTAACTCGAAAGAGAGATACTGCAGCCGACCGCATTTTACGCACACGTCCAGCGTTGGCAATTCCCTTATGGTATCAGTCGGTGTTTCTTCTCTGGGGCGCACGTCAATTCACTTTGTTGAACCGGTAAAAATCAACGGCAAATACTACAGAGATGTTTGGCCTTCTACCTGAAATTCGAGAACTCTTTGAATTTTCATTTTCCGCCAAGATGGTGCTCTAGCGTACAGAGTTCGAGAAACGGTTGCACTTCTGACGAATGAAACTTCTGACTTCAGAATTCCTACACTATGGCCCCCCTTGCAGCCCAGATCTGAATCCCGTCGATTATAAAATATAGGGATGCATGCAGGAAATGGTGTACAAAACAAAGGTCCGTGATGTTGAAGATCTTCGTAAGAGAATAATGCAAGCTTGGAACGATACTGACCAGCAAATTATTGACCCGGCGGTGCGTGAATGGCGCAAGCGGCTTCGCGCATGCGTAGCAGCTAAAGGCGGGTAGTTTGAGTATAATTTTACATTGCCTGCTATTTAGCTGTAACTTTCCTGAATTTCATTGACATTGTTTGAATATTGTTAAAATAATAACGCTTTTCTTGGGACTTCCTTTTTTATACCTCACGGTATATATTTAAGTATCATATATATATATATATATATATATATATATATATATATATATATATATATATATATCCATACGATGAATGAATGAATTAATTAATGGGTGAACGAATATATGAATGAATGAATGAATGAATGAATGAACACACGAGCAAACACGTATGCACACAAATATGTATTCATATCCACACGCCTGCACACATGTCCGTATGCAGCATGTACAAATTATACATTGTAGCTTGCAGCCTCTGGGAGCAGAGCCCCATCTGTAAGGTCGGTGATTTCAACATAGTAAAAATTATCTCAATCTAATATAACTTGCACCATTGACGTATAATTTGATTAATGTTTGCGTAACGTTTCGCCACCCGCGCCATGGTACAACACCTGCACCTGCTGCAGGACCAGCACATGCTTCGTGATGCTGTTTCGCATCGACACCTGCTTCAAGTCATGCGCGATCTGACATTGCTATTGTTGTCATCGGGCGTTTATTAGATGTCTTTGTCTAATGAATGGCTAAGTGCAATTGTATCGAACTGTAATTACTGCATAAAGGTCAATACACAGTTTTTACACAGTAGCCGTTTTGATGGGAGGGTGAGAAGAAGGAGGAGGAGGAGGAGGAGGAGGAGGAGGAGGAGGAGGAGGAGGAGGAGGAGGAGGAGGAGAAAAGGAGAATGAGGATCTATAGATGAGTAGGAGAAAGAGGAGAGAGATGACTGGGTCAAAGATGAGAAACAATTATAGGACAATGAGGCAGAAAAGGAAGACGGGAAGAAGGAGAAGGAGGAGAGAGCGGAAGAAGAAGGAAAGAGCAGAAGAGGAGGAGAAAGAGTCTTTCTCGTGCTCTTCTTCTTCTTCTTCTTCATATTCTTTGGTGCATAACTCTTGTTCTTCGTCTTCTGCTTCCTCGTCGACGTCACCAGTATACTCATCTTCTCTCCTTGACATTCATTTTCTTCTTCTTCTTCTTCTTCTTCTTCTTCTTCTTCTTCTTCTTCTTCTTCGCATTCTTCGCATCCTTCTACTTCTTCTTCTTCTTCTTCTTCTTCTTCTTCTTCTTCTTCTTCTTCTTCTTCTTCTTCTTCTTCTTCTTCCTCCTCCTCTTCCTCTTCTTCTGTCTTGCTTCCTCCTCCTCCTCTTTCACTTTTTACTCTTCCTTAAATATAGGCTACATAGATGCATAGATACATACATACATAGCTACATACAAACACATATATGCATATATACATACATACGTACATACATACACATATATGTATATGCACATACATACATATATACATGTATATAATTATAATATACATGGGGTGCTGAAAGCATATCAATTATGCATAACAAGGTTTGCCAGTAATACCTTTGGGAGCCGAAAACATCGCATCTAGCTTTCCATCGATGTAATCATCTTCGTCGTTGTCGTCGTCGTCGTCGTTGTTATCAGTCTTCTTCGTTGTTCATTTAGTCAGAATTAATACTGGACGGATAGATAGAGTCGTCGTCTTTGGTTGGCCATTGGGTGGGGTAGGGTGGGTGAGTGGGGAACAGTGGGTCGATGTGGAAATGGTGATGGAAAGACTTAGGGAGCGCTTGGGGTTAGGCGGATATATTATGGGCAGAAAAAGGAGGTTTTATGCGATCATATTATTTCGGGGTGCGTGTCTGGATCTCTTTTCCTCCTCTCTCAATATTTCTGTGAGTCTTTGTCTGTCTTTGTTTACGTCTTCCTCTCTCATTCTGAACTTCTCCGTGTCTGTCGCGTTCGCATTTGTTTCTGACTGTTTTTATAGAAAATTATTATATTCGTTTCATGAAGTTCTTGACTTGAGGTTATATAACTATTAGTCGGTCAGCCAGTCTATCAGTCAGTCAGTCAGTCAGTCAGTCAGTCAGAGAGTAAGTAAGTAAGTCAGTCGGTCAGTCAGTCAGTCAATCAGTCAGTCAATCCGTCGATCGGTCGGTCGGTCAGTCATTTATTTTGTGTCCGTCAGTCACCAAGTATGCCTATGTACTGACTGATTGACTTACTGTCTGTCTATCTGTCTGTCTGTCTGCCTGTCTGTCTGTCTATCTGTCTGTCTGTTCTGTTTGAGGACGTGATTTAGGATTCAAAAGGCAATAATTCAGGAGAGAATTTCCGTGATGATTCGACTGAGAATGAGATTTAGGATTTGATTTGAGAATTTTAGCCGAAGATTCGATTGATTCTAAGGTGCATTGAAATTAATCACCCGTGCAATAGCATTACACCGAAAACCCTGAACCCGCATCCCAACAAATCACCAGACGGCCATGACCGCATCATCATCATCATCTACAGTACCGAACGAGGCCACAACAAAAATTTATGTAGAGCCATGACCAGATTCAGAAGAAATGGCCCCTCATAAATGACCATGTGCTTGCACGTTACTCAGTAGCTTAAGGAGTTTTTTGCAGGCAGTGGAGATGTTAAGGCGCTATATAAATTGTCCTGGTTTATAGGCATGCGCATACATACATTATGTACAAGATGCTGTTACCCACGCATTTGATGGACCTCGTTGAAGGACAGTACAGTGTGTTCAGTGACTATCCTTAGATAAAACAAATATCTGATGAAAGTCACCAGCATCGAGTAGAGAATTGCGAACCACATGCTCTGTGTAATAGTACAGAGGTGCATTAGATACAGCAAATTTTAGTATACACAGTGGCGTAACAATAGGGTAGACTGGGTAGACAAAGTATAGGGGCCCCCGAGTGTAGAGGCCCCAGAGGGGCCCCCGAGTTCCTAGTTACGCCACTGTTATAAGTGATAATACATTTCAATATTCACATTTTTGTCTAGGGGCCCCCGAGTTCCTAGTTACGCCACTGAGTATACATGCAATTATTCTCTTTATGTAAATTATAGAAGTCAGTTTTTTTACCTCCGAAGAATTCACATGGCCACATGATGTCATTGGCTGGTAGTAGTCTAGTAGATATCCCAATATGCTTTGCGAATGCTCAGTTTTTTGGAAACCGTGCGTTGTATGACGTAATGAGCAATTTAAAATGGCGGCGTAGCTTCTTGATGCGGCGAAATTTAAAACTACCATAATAACTAGATCGGGATATAAAGTGAATAATGTTAGACGAACGTAGGCCACACGTAGCTGCTTTGGCCGCAAATTCGCACGAGAACGTTGTGTAAACTTTCTCGTGACGCCTTAGCACTCCGTGCACGAATGCAGTGGAACGAGCAATTACTGGACCGACGGATGTATGTATGTATGTATGTATGTATGTATGTATGTATGTATGTATGTATGTATGTATGTATGTATGTATGTATGTATGTATGTATGTATGTATGTATGTATGTATGTATGTATGTATGTATGTATGTATGTATGTATGTATGTATGTATGTATGTATGTATGTATGTATGTATGTATGTATGTATGTATGTATGTATGTATGTATGTATGTATGTATGTATGTATGTATGCATGTATGTATGTATGTATGTATGTATGTATGTATGTATGTATGTATGAGAGGCATATTGGAATGTTAGGAGAGAGATGGAGGGCTGGAAGGATGGTCTGAGTGACTGAGGGAGGAATAGATTGGATGGATTAGCATTGGAAGTTGTACGTTCTCAAAATGCCAATAAAATACGAGTGGGAGACAAATGCCACGATCGGCATTCGACGCACGATTTCTGGCATCTCCCATGACGCCACAACCGATGACAACGACGGAAGAGGAGGAGGAGGAGGAGGAGGAGGAAGAGGAGGAGGGGAAAGAGGAGGAAGAGGAGGAGGAGGAGAAGGAAGAGGAGGAAGAGGAGGAGGAGGAGAAGGAAGAGGAGGAAGAGGAGGAGGAGGAGAAGGAAGAGGAGGAGAAGGGAGAGGAGGAGGAGGAGGAGGAGGAGAAGGGGAAAGAGGAGGAAGAGGAGGAGGAGGAGAAGGAAGAGGAGGAAGAGGAGGAGGAGGAAGGGGAGGAAGAGGAGGAGGAAGAGGAGGAGGAGGAGGTGGAAGAGGTAGAGGAGAAAAAGGAGGAAGAGGAGGAGGAGGAGGAGAAGGAAGAGGAGGAAGAGGAGGAAGAGGAGGAGGAGGAGGAGGAGGAGGAGGAGGTGGAAGAGGTGGAGGGGAAAGAGGAGGAAGAGGAGGAGGAGGAGGAGGAAGAGGAGGAAGAGGAGGAGGAGGAGGAGGTGGAAGAGGTGGAGGAGAAAGAGGAGGAAGAGGAGGACGAGGAGGAGGAGGAAGAGGAGAAAGAGGAGGAAGAGGAGGAGGAGGAGGAGAAGGAAGAGGAGGAAGAGGAGGAAAAGGAGGAGGAGGAGGAGGAGGAGAAAGAGGAGGAAGAGGAGGAGGGGAAAGAGGAGGAAGAGGAGGAGAAGGTGGAGGAGAAAGAGAAGGAAGAGGAGGAGGAGGAGGAGAAGGAGGAAGGGGAGGAAGAGGAAGAGGAGGAGGAAGAGGAGGAGGAGGAGGAGGAAGGGGAGGAAGAGGAGGAGGAGGAAGAGGAGGAGGAGGTGGAGGAGGTGGATGAGAAAGAGGAGGAAGAGGAGGAGGAGGAGGAGGAGGAAGGGGAGGAAGAGGAGGAGGAAGAGGAGGAGGAGGAGGAGGAGGAGGAGGAGGTGGAAGAGGTGGAGGAGAAAGAGGAGGAAGAGGAGGAGGAGGAGGAGGAGGAGAAGGAAGAGGAGGAAGAGGAGGAGGAGGAGGAGGAAGGGGAGGAAGAGGAGGAGGAAGAGGAGGAGGAGGAGGAGGAGGAAGAGGAGGAGGAGGTGGAGGAGGAGGAGAAGGAAGATAAGGAAGAGGTGGAGGAGGTGGAGGAGAAAGAGGAGGAAGAGGAGGAAGAGGAGGAGGAGGGGGAGGAGGAGGAAGAGGAGGAGGAGGAGGAGGGGGAGGAGGGGGAGGAGGAGGAGGGGGAGGAGGAGGAGGAAGAGGAGGAGGAGGAGGAGGGGGAGGAGGAGGAGGGGGAGGAGGAGGAAGAGGAGGAGGAGGAGGGGGAGGAGGAGGGCGCTGCTGCTGGAAGGCGGAAGTCGGATGCGAGGGTATAATTGAAGTAGAAAGGATGGTATGGCAAACATTCTCATCTTCTCCTTTCTTCTTTTCGTGTCATCTCTCGATGTCTTATGTCTTCTCGTGGATGCGTAGAGAATTAGGTGTGTGTCCGGTGATGTATATGCATCTGTCTTCCCTTATTTGTAAGCTTGACCTTTCCGCTCAATTGCCAAAATTCTCCGTTCATGAATCTTCTATAATAGCCATGAAAATGCTACACTTATAATAGAAGCCTGCGTTATTCTCCGCTCTCCGCTCATCCACTCTCTTCTCAGCTCTTTTCTTCCCATTCCGCCTCTTCTTTCGGCGCATCTGTCTTGTCTTGCCCTCTCGTCTCCTCCCCTATCTTATCCTTTCCTATCCTGCCCTGTCCTCTCCTGTCCTCTCATGTCCTTTCCTGTCCTTTCCTGTCCTTTCCTCTCGTCTCCTCTCCCCTCCTCTTTTCTCCTCTCCACACTGCGTCGCTCACGTAGAGATTCAATCGCCATTCTCATTAAATACTCATGGTCAATTACATTAAATGACAGAACGGTTCCTGTTTCCTTCGAATGGATCCGAGGACCAAGAATTCCATTCGCCGACTCTCAGCGTCAATGGCAAATGAAAGCCACTGTTAACGACTTCATTGAACGACCGCCGTATGGCGTGACGCGGCGCACGAATTGCGTTGATAAACACCGTATCAGTTATTTAAAAGCTCGAGATTTAGACGACAATTCCGTTCATTATTTACTCAGACAAATCTCTCAGCGCCCGGCCAAAGCGCTTTCCACCATTTTGTCGATTGTCTTTTCGACAGAGAAAAAGAATCGGGTTGAGTTACGCGTGTCCTGGAATTCTCGGCGACTGCTTTTCGGCACCGTTTCGAATCGTTGCAGTCTCCTCGCCTGGTAATGGATTTGACTGTGCTGTGTGGCTGTCTTGGGATTAGGAAACTTTTGTTGGACCTTGGACTAAAGACACATGTAAGAGTCAGAATCTAGGTTAAGATTCTGACATGTTTTTGGATGACGGAACCCTTACAGAGTCTGGACGTGATCTCAGATAAAGGAACTCTCCCGGACTCTGGATTTGTTTTGAGATTTGTTTTGAGATTAATTAAACTTTTCAGATCCTCGAACTGTCTTTGGATTGGGGAATCTTTTCATATCCTATTTGGAACGGATTCGATCGTTCATTCAAACAGTCAGTCATTCCTTTACAAGACGTCTTATCTTCCGCTATTGTCTCAATTGATTCACCAACTGTGACAAAAGCTTTACAATAGCAGCGTGAACAAATAGTGCACCGAGTCCACAACAATAATAGTCTGTGGTCTATTTGACGGGATACACAGCGCAATAATAACAAAATAGACAAACACAGGCAAAGGCGCGTTGTATTTATATAATACATACATAATATATATACATTATATATATATATATATATATATATATATATATTCGTGCGCGCGCATAAGCCAGGCGTACTACAATAACACTTCTATATATTTCAATTCTCTGTTTATATAAAACCGTAATAAAATTCTGTAAACTCTCTTCTGTTGTGCCAATAATATTTGTCTGTTTTATGATGGCCTGTCAAAGTCTTCTAAAGAAGACTTCTGTGTCTGCCGTAAACTGGATTTTTCGTGCGCAAGAAGACAGAAGGTATTCCGCCAACTTCCGGCGAATCGTGAATAGCCGGCGCGCATGAATACACCGTCCATTAGCAACTACGCGTACATAGTGCGCAATCACTGAGCATGCGCGGCTGCGATGAGTATAGGCTATAATAATTTTAATTGTGGTGCATAATAATAATTGTTGGTGTTGTTTTAATTCCAATCTGTTGTCGCCTAATTATAATAATAGTCTTTTGGTATGGGTAGCAAATGAGACGCTATTATATATCTTATTATTCTGCCAATGAGTAACTCTTTTATTTTTTGCATATAAAAACAGGCGTTCAATTTTTCTGGGATGTGGTGGGGGAGATGTCTTTCCACTGGGATGGTAACTTACCACCAGAGGCGCCTACATTAATCATTTACTTAAAGGCATTTCTCTTTCCCAAGGGTTTCTGCACATAGATCGCCTCTGAATATAGCTCACATTGTGCCAAGCAGAGTTTGATAATTATTGCTTATGCTTCGAGGATCCAGGTTTCTGCGGAGGGCGGGCAAACATAGCACCGACTGCGGGAGGGGGCAGAGGTTGTTGCAGTTATAATCTTTCTTTTATCTGGTGACCTTTTAAGCACAATTGTAATCTATTTCTTAATTACAGCATTCGATAACTCTTTAATTATAATAACAATTGGTGATAATTATATCTACAACGCTTTCTTATAACTGTTCATGTATTGCAATTTAGATGTTAAAAGCAGGTCCCTAATTTTTGTGGCGGATGTCATTCCCGAGGGAGCACACCTTCCAAAACTCCGGAGATGCCCATATTAAATGCTTCATAAATGTTCAAAATAATACCGTACGAAAAGACAAAATCTAGCGCTCGCCTTAGACACCTTTTAGCTAATATTTATCGATGATAATTCACATCATATGACAATTTACTAACTTATGGCTATGCGATTTGTTTTTCTTCATTTTCGCAAAGTGTGAACAGTTTCACTAGCTTAGGCGGGCAACTTAAAATTACCTCGCGGACGCAAATGGTGAAAATGCTCGTCTTTGTCTTGTATAATTGTCGTTAGACGTCTTCGATCCGAAGGTTGAACGTACAATGAACTCCAAATTCATCTTTCCTCTGCCGTCATCAGTAGTTCAATCATAGTCAAACCTGTCCAAGACATGATGTTTTCAATCCAGGTTGTTCGTAGCCTTCCACGTGCTCTCGATCCAGCTGTTGAGCCCTGCATTATCTCTTTTTCAAAACACTTTCCACTTTTCCCTCACGACGTGACCAAAGTATTTCAACTTAGACACCCTTTAAACGTTGAATGCTGACAGTATATATACCTTGTACTGCAGGTTTCTGTCATTAAGATCTGCTTGCTCAACTTTCGAGAAAACTTTATCGCAGTACAGTTACTGTAACTGTCCAACCTGAGGTCCGCGAGGTAATTTTAAGTTGCCCGCCTAAGCTAGTGAAACTGTTCACACTTTGCGAAAATGAAGAAAAACAAATCGCATAGCCATAAGTTAGTAAATTGTCATATGATGTGAAAATGTGGTCACAAAATCCAGTTCCCACGACGAATACGTTATGATTATTCAACAGTATAATTATTTTTAATACACCTTAAACAAATTTGCGTTAGATTCTTTTGTGGCTTTTGAATTCGACGTTGCGACCCTCGGCTTCAAGAAAAAGTTCTTCGGTGACCCGCGGTGTCAGAAAGGTTGGGCAGCTGCACTGGCCTATCTCAGTATCTGTTCAAACTGAAAGTGTGGCCAGTGTAATATTCAACAGAGTATTCATGAACTGTTGGAAGATCGTCAGCAGGACATGAATTTCCAGTCTCAATTTCTGCAGAAGTAGAGGAACATGTTATGCCAATTATAATCTTCTTTCATACGAAACATCGAAAAATGGGTGGCCAAGTTCTTCGAAAATTTCATATTTGGGTGGACCATTATCGGATTGGGTCCTTATATCTGCACTGACTACATCTACCACCACCTCAACCACCGCTCCAACGACCACCACCACCACTCCTACCATAACCACTACTGCTTCCTCTAGTGCTGCCAATGCTGCAACCACCACACACACACCCACACACACACACACACACATATATATATATATATATATATAGAGAGAGAGAGAGAGAGAGAGAGAGAGAGAGAGAGAGAGAGAGAGAGAGAGAGAGAGAGAGAGAGAGAGAGAGAGAGAGAGAGAGAGAGAGAGAGAGAGAGAGAACAGAACAGAACAGAACAGAACAGAACTAATAAAACGTACTTACACTCGCATCCATCAATCTAATCGTGCATAATAATTTATTCTCTAAAAGACGACGCTTTACATTCGGATTCCGATTAAAACGGATGGATGTCCTTATAAGTCATAACCTCAGCTCCCCGCACCACGTCAAATAAACGGCTTTCTATATCTGGCGATATTGAG